>JAGKTI010002515.1:5910-24475 GCA_018397915.1 Birgus latro
TATGTGTTAGGCAAACGTGGTGCAAGGAACAGAGAATACGCCACACACACACACACACACACACACACACACACACGCACCCATGCACACACAAAACTCACACACTACCTAACTCATCTTCAATTCCTTCAAGTTCTTGCCAGCAGCTCAACACCTCTGGAGCAAGTGAGTTATCCATATTTTGTTGATTTGTAAATTGACCTGTTTCTACATTTCTATATTTTTTGCACAAATAAGTATTGTTTTTTACATATACACATATGAGATGGAAGAAAGTTCAGCTTTAGCAAAAAGACTAGTGGATATGTCGAGTTACTGAGAGCACTATCAAAGAGCTTATGATATTTCTCATGTATAATTTGAGTAAAAAATAATAATAATAAAACGTAACGAGCGAAAATATGTAAGTATTTGTGAGGCAGGGAAATTAAGCGTTTTTATCTCGCTTGCGGGCGAGGAAGAGTGTTCTATCTTTGTCGTTCATTTACTCCAAAATTATTGAACGTATCGATTTCCTGTAAGAACCATGATAAAGATCAGTGAATTCTACATATGTACAGGACATAACTATGTAATTTCTCTAATGAAAAGTTGTGGTTACTTAGACGGTTATTATGCATGCATGACAAAAGTGCACCGCGGCCGCGAGTACCTGTAGTTTTTTGCGATTTACTTGAAAACTATGAAGCGTATCAAAACAAAAAGGTATCTGGAGAAAGCTTATGAAATTCTACATAAGATTATGTAATAAAAACATAAGGTGTGTGAGAAAACTTCTGCAGTATACCTCCCTGAACAAAAATCAATTTTTTTTTTTTACAAAAATGGCTTTTAGTTTTTGGCTATTTTCTCGAAAACTACAAATCGCATCACAACTGGACATACCTCATTAGAAAGCCAATGAAATTCTCTATCAAAACTTATAATAAAATTTTTCTGTATGATGGAAAACACTCGAACGACGATGTTGGGAAGTGAGATCAACGTTCCAAAATGTTTATTCACGGCAGCCTTGTGTACTTTCATTCGTATTTTTCTGGTTTTTCTGTTGGCTGATCAGCTAGAACAAACATCGGCGAATAAGATGATGTGAGTTTCAGGGCAACATTTTGAGGTTTGGGTGGCAAAAATGAGGCAAGAATACATGTAATTTGCGTACCGCGGGCTGCCAGTGGAGCGTGCACAGGAGTAAAATCGTGAGCCATGAAACTTAATCAAACTTACCGTGCGCGAAAGGATTAAGTTATCTACAGTAGGGTAACAGATGTCGTACAGGAGAGAGAAGGATGGGCAGACTGTGTCTATCTGGATCTTAAGAAAGCATTTGACAGGGTGCCCTATAGGAGACTATTGTGGAAGTTGAGGACCTTTGGAGAGGTGCATGGGAAACTATTAAAGTGGATGGGAGATTATTTGATAGGAAGGCAGATGAGAACAGTAATAACAGACAAGGTTTCAAAATGGAGAAATGTGACTAGTGGAGTACCCCAGGGCTCTGTCCTGGCCCCAGTAATGTTTCTGATATATGTAAATGATTTGTCAGAGGGTTTGAATAGTTACATGAGTATGTTTGCAGATGATGCTAAAATTATGAAACGTATTAAATGTATTGATAGTTGTAAAGAACTGCAAGAGGACTTGGACAAACTACACAGCTGGAGCCAGACTTGGAAAATGGACTTTAATGCCAAGAAGTGTCATGTATTAGAAATGGGTATAAGTGAAAGAAGACCACACTGGACATATAAAATGGGCAATGAGATGATTAGTAAAAGAAAGGATGAGAAAGACTTGGGAGTGATTATTCGGGATGACTTGTCACCAGAAAAGCATATAAACAAAATTATTGGGGGAACTTATGGATTACTGACCAACATGAGAGTGGCATTTAATTATATGGATGAGGAAATGTTGAGGGAGTTGATAGTGTCCATGATAAGACCTAGACCTGATGGAGTCCCTCCTGTTGTCCTCAAAAACTGTGCTTCTGTGCTTACACCCTGCCTAGGTAAACTCTTTCACCTTTGTCTCTCATCTTGTACCTTTCCTTCTTGCTGGAAGTTTGCTCTCATTCAGCCAGTCCCAAAGAAGGGTGACCATTCCCAACCCTCTAACTATCGTCCAATTGCTTTAACATCCTGTGTATCAAAAGTTTTCGAGTCAATTCTTAACAGAAAAATTTTAAAGCACCTTTCCTGTCACAACCTTCTTTCTGATTGTCAGTATGGGTTCCGTCAGGGACGCTCCACTGGCGATCTTCTCACCTACCTTTCAGACTCTTGGTCATCCTCCTTTCGGGACTATGGCGAAAGCTTTGTCATTGCACTTGACATCTCAAAGGCTTTCGATCGAGTCTGGCATAAATCTTTAATTTCCAAACTGCCCTCTTACGGTTTCTATCCTTCTATCTGTGCCTTCATCTCTAGCTTCCTTTCTGGTCGTTCTATAGCCGCTGTTGTAGACGGCCATCGTTCCTCTCCTAGACCTATCAACAGTGGTGTTCCTCAGGGTTCTGTCCTATCACCTACTCTCTTCCTTTTATTCATCATTGACCTTCTAAGCTGTACATCTAACCCTATCCACTCATATGCTGATGATTCCACCCTTCACCTTTTCATTCGGTTCCCGCAACGTCCATCTCAGCAGTTACTTCAACAAACAAGGGATGAGGCTATGGCACACCTAATGTCTGATTTGGCTCGTATCTCTGATTGAGGTAAAAATAATCTTGTTATTTTCAATGCATCAAAAACTCAGTTCTTACACATATCAACCCGACAAAATCTTCCTCAGGACTACCCACTAATGTTTAATAATGAACAGTTATGTCCTGCATCATCCTTGAACATGCTTGGGGTTTCATTCTCTCGGGATTTGTCTTGGAAAGAACATATTACATCTCTTGTGAAATCTGCTTCCAAGAGATTAGGTGTGCTAAGCCGATTCCGTACTTTCTTTACCCCTGCACAGTTGTTGACCTTGTACACGGGCTTTATTCGCCCGTGTATGGAGTACAACTCTCATGTGTGGGGAGGCTCCCCACATGCAGCTCTTCTCAATAGGGTGGAGTCAAAGGCTTTTCGTCTCATTAACTCTCCTCCTCTTACTGATTCCCTTCAACCATTGTCTCTTCGCCGCACTGTTGCATCTTTATCTCTCTTCTATCGCTACTTCAATGGTCACTGTTCCTCTGAACTGTCTGCTTGCATCCCTCCACCTCTACGACGGGCACGTAGTACCCATCTAGCAACAAACTCTCATCCCTTTTCTGTCCAACTCTCTAATGCAAGAGTTAACCATTACTCCCAGTCTTTTATTTATGCAACTGGTCAACTCTGGAACTGTCTTCCTCTGTCTGTATTTCCTACTTCCTATGATCTCCAGTCTTTCAAACGCAGTGTGTCCAGGCTTCTCGAATTGAACGGATCTTGAATTTGGCTCTCTTTTGTACTGTTTTTGCTTTTTCTTGGAAGGAACAGTATGCAGGCCCGTGGCCTTTGGTTCCTTCTTCCATGCATAAAAAAAAAAAAAAAAAAAAAATGCGGCGGTGGTATGGTCACCTCATTTGAAGAAGCATATTGATAAACTAGAGAGGGTTCAATGGATGGCAACAAAGATGATATCACGTTTAAGGGAACTCACCTACGAGGAGAGATTTGAAAAACTGAAGTTACCAACACTGCGCGAGAGAAGGGAAAGAGGTGACTTGATCACGATATTTAGAAATGTAAGAGAATTGGAAAGGGTGAATAGAGAGGATCTTTTTGTGTTGGATGATGGAAGAACAAGAGGTCATGGCTTCAAGTTGAGGAAAAGTAGATGTCTTAATGATCTCAAAAGGCTCAGTTTCCCAAACAGAAGCATAAGTATTTGGAATGACTTAGACGAAGAGGTGGTGCAGGCGAAAAACATTCATGTATTTAAAACTAGATTAGATGAATGTAGTTATGGAGACGGGACAACATGAGCTTACCTCAATTCCTGTATGCTACAAATAGGTAAATACACACACACACAAACACGCTACCTAACTCATTTTCAATTCCTTCAAGTTCCTGCCAGCAGCTCAACACCTTTGGAACAAGTGAGTTATTCATATTTTGTTGATTTGTATATTGACCTATTTCTACATTTCTATATTTTTTTCACAAATAAGTATTGTTTTTTACATATACACATATGAGATGGAAGAAAGTTCAGCTTCAGTATCATTACCTAGCAAAAAGACTAGTGGTCATGTTGAGTTTCTGAGAGCACTATCAAAGAGCTTATGATATTTCACGTGTATAATTTGAGTAAAAAAAAAATATATAATAAAACCTAACAAGTGAAAATATGTAGGTATTCGTGAGGCAGGGAAATTGAGCGTTTTTATCTCGCTTGCGGGCGAGGAAGAGTATTCTACCTTTGTCATCCATTTACTCCAAAATTATTGAACGTATCAATTTCCTGTAAAAACCATGATAAAGACAGTGAATTCTACATATATACAGGACATAACTATGTAATTTCTCTAATGAAAAGTTGTTGTTACGTAGGCAGTTATTGTGCGCGTATGATGAAAGTGAACCTTGGCCGTGAGCACCCTGTAGTTTTTTGCGATTTACTCAGAAACTATGAGGCGTATCAAAATTCTGAAGAGCCCCTGAGAAAGCTCATGAAATTCTACATAAGATTATGTAATAAAAACATAAGGCGTGCGAGAAAACTGCTGCAGTATACCTCCCTGAACAAAAAATCTATCTATCTATCTATTGCCAGACACCATAATCCCATAAGGGGTGGAAATCTATCTATCTGTTGCCAGACACCATAATCCCATAAGGGGTGGCCATTTGACTTTGAGTTATTTATTTTACGGGGAGGGGCACTAACCCTCCACCAACTGACTTGTTGACATGTAGGGAGCATGTATGGTTTGGTTATATGGTTACCACCCAGCGCTGTAAATGGTTTCTTGGCTTACAGGAAACCATTTGGCTTGTCACTCAATGTAAAGCCACCTGTAAAGGCAAGAAAAGCATTGAGAAGTGACAGGAAAGATGGGAGAAATAGGAAGAGAGGAGGGCAGGCACAGAAACAGAGTGATAAAGGCTAAGGAAGAAGTAGGCAGCACTACATCAAGTGAGTGGATGATGGTCGCAACCACCTACCACTAAAAATCAATTTAAAAAAAAAGATGGCTTTTAGTTTTTGGCAATTTTCTCAAAAACTACAAATCGCATCACAACTGGACACACCTCATTAGAAAGCCAAATGAAAGCCAATGAAATTCTTTATCAAAACTTTTAATAACATTTTTCTGTATGGTAGAAAACATTCAAATGACGAAGTTGGGAAGTGAAATCAATGTTCTGAAATGTTTATTCACGGCGGCCTAATTACTTTTATTCGTTTTTCTGTTTTTGTTTTTTTTAAAGCTAGAACAAACATCGGCGAATAAGATGATGTGGGTTTCAGGGCAATATTTAGAGGTTTGGGTGGTGAAAATATGGCGAGAATAAGTGTAATTTGCGTTGCATGGGTGGCCTGGTGGCGGGCGCGGGCGAGTAAAATCGTGAGCCGTGAAACTTAATAAAACTTACCCATGCGTGAAAGGGTTAATACCTTCCACATACCTTGCCTATCTATTCTGTCATACACTTTCTTTCCCTTCTCTAGATACTTCTCCACTAAACATCGTAGAACAGAAATCTGATCTACACACCCTTTTCCCTTCCTAAATCCCCCTTGTTCTTCTCCAACTCTCTGTTATATGCCTAACCCTATCAATAAGTATTCTACCATATATTTTTCCAGTCACACTAAGAAGGCAAATACCCCTATGGTTACCACATACTTCTTTCTCCCCTTTTCCTTTATATAAAGGAACAATTATACCTGATTTCCAGGAACCCTTCCCTCTTCCCAAGCCAATCTACACAACTTCCGTATCCATTTCACAACAGTCTCACTCCCATGCTTCAGCATATCTTCATCTTCTTCACTGCTTCCACTACTTCCACCCTACTGATCTCTTCCTCCCTCCTCTCACCTCTTCTCCCAGCCATTCCCCAACCACTTATACTCGTACATATATCTAATGTTTTTAGAGGTCCCTCTCAATAGTCCGAAAAAAACCAATAGTCTGAAAGACCTTCAGTCCCCAGCCATTTGGATTACTGGACTTTTACTGTATAAGGTATGGAGATAGGGCATAATTACAGCATAATCTTACCTCATCCTCCCACGACTCATTTCTACCTTGTAACTAAGGCTCAAATATTTTGCAAACAGGATTAATATGTGGTAGGTGGGGGTGCCCATCATCTGCCCACTTGATGTTGTGATACCCTGTTTTGGGGGTAGCTCTACACTGAGTGACAAGCCATGTGGTTTCCTGTAAACCAGGAAAGCATTTACAATGCTGGGTGGTAACCTTATAACCAACCAACACGTGTTTCCTACGTGACAACAAGTGGGTTGGCGGAGGGTTTGTGCCCCTCCCTGGAAAACAACAAACTAAAAATACAAACAAGAAGCCTCGCACCAGGATGGACCAAAAGGTGACGACTAAGGACCGAACAAAGGACTTGGTATGGATAGCTACATGGAATGTAAGGGGTGCAAATGATGAGGTGAAAGAAAGAGAGATTGTCCAGGTTCTTGAGGGTGCGAAAGTGGATGTATGTGGATTAACTGAAACTAAATGGCGAGGTGAGAGTGTGAGAGAATGGGAGTATGGATGGGGTATATGTGCAGGAGTAGGGGAGAATGAGAGGGCAAAAGAAGGAGTGTGTATTGTTGTGAGTAACAGATGGAAGGAGACTATAAGAGAGTATGGATCAGCTGGCTAAAGGATTGTGTGGGTAAGATTGAAAGGTGGACAACAAATTTGGGTGATTGTATGCGTGTATCCTCCAACACAAGATTGTGCAAGCAGAGTGAGAGAAGAGTTCTGGATAAATGTGGAAGCATCCATGGAAAAGTTTGAAAGGAATGAGAGAGTGTTTTTGATTAGAGATATGGATAAAATGTAGAGAATGTGAAGGTGGATGGAGTAGTTGGTGAGTGGGGTGTGCCTGCAGAGATGGTTGAGAATGGCAGTGCTTTAGTGGACATTTGTGCTGGAAGGGGGTTGGCGATAGCTAATACCCTCTTCAGGCACAAAATGATCCATACGTATACGTGGTGAGTGATGAGAAGGGTGGGTGGTGAAATGAATTAAAGGAAAGCAATTATTGTGTGTGTGTGGTTGAAAGGATGAGAAGGTGTGTAATGGATGCAAGAGTATATAGAGGTTGGGAGAGTGGACTTTCGGACCACAACTTGGTGGTGGTCAGATTACAAGTCCAAACAAAATGGAGAAACAAAAGAAGGGAAGGACAGGAGGAAGTAGTCCTCACAAGGAGGGTGGAAAAGTTACAAAAGGATGGAAAAAAGGCAGATTATAAGAGGGAAGTGGAGGAGCGACTGGGTAAATATAGAGTGGAGCAGATGGGGGACGTGGAAGGTATGTGTAAGATATTCACAGAAGAAATCTGTGCAGCATGTGAGGTGGTGTGTGGGGTGAAGAGAAGACGAAAGGGGGTGCAGGAAACAGCATGGTGGACTGAAGAGGTGAGAGAGGCTATGGCACTGAAGAAAGCATATAGTGAGTGGATGAGAAACGGGCATTGAAGAAGTTGAGAGACGAAAGAGGGAGTTATATGTAGAGAGGCATAGAGAGGTGAAAAGATTAGTAAGAGAGAGTAAGAAGAGTGGATGAGGAATTTGGAAGGAATTTGAGTGTAAAGTGGAGGGAATATAAGAAAATGTTCTGGAAAGAGGTAAAGAGAGTTAGACAGGGTGCCAAAGGAGTTAGTTGGGAATTAGAAATAAAAATGGTGGATTACTAATGGAGAAGGGAGAAAAAGTGAGCAGATGGAGAGAACACTTTAAGGAATTGTTGAACAAAGAGAAGTAATGCAAGTATAAGTGGCTGGGGAATGGCAGGGAGAAGGAGGATGTGAGAAGAGAGGAAGAAATGAGTAGGATGGAAGTTGTGGAAGTAATGAAGAAAGTTAAAGAGGGGAAAGCCCCAGGAATTGATGGAGTGTGTGGTGAAATGCTGAAACATGGGGGAGAGAGAGAGTAATATAATGGATGTGGAAGATGTGCAGATTGGCCTGGGAGGAAGGTAGAGTCCCAGAAGATTGGAAGACAGGTATAATTATTCCCCTGTACAAAGGAAAAGGGGAAAAAGAAGTGTGTGGTAATCATAGGGGCATTTGCCTTCTAAGTGTAGTAAGAAAAGTATATGGTAGGATACTTATTGACAGAGTTAGGGAAATAACAGAGGAATTAGTTGGAGAAGAACAGGGAGGTTTTAGGAAGGGAAGAGGTTGTGTAGATCAGCTATTCATTCTTAGATCTTTAGTGGATAAGTTTCTAGAGAAGGGAAAGAAGTTGTATGCAGCCTTCATGGATTTGAAGAAGGCATATGACAGGGCAGATAGACAGAGATTGTGGAAAGTATTAAGAATATATGGAGTAGATGGGGACGTTGTTGAAGGCCGTGAAGAGTATGTATGAGGGTGCTAAGACAACAGTGCATGTGGATAGTGAACTGAGTGAATTTTTCTATTTGAAGGTTGGATTGAAACATGGATGTGTCATGTCTCCATGGTTGTTCAGTCTGTATATGGGTGGGGTAGTAAAAGAGGTACAAGGCAGGGAATTGGATGTTGAAGCAGCCTTAGTGAGAGAGGGCAGTGTTTGGAAACTACCAGTACTGTTGTTTGCTGACACTGTGTTATTAAGTGAAGACGAAGGGGAGCTGCAAGGCTTGGTGGATGAGTTTGGGGAGACTGTAAGAAATGGAATATAAAGGTGAATGTAGGGAAGAGTAAAGTGATGGTCTTTGAGAGAAGTGAAGTCAGTGAATGTACAGTGAGACTGGATGCGGAGGAAATGGAAAATGTGACTGCATTTAAGTACTTGGGTAGTGTGATGAGTAAGGATGGAAGTTTGGAGGGTGAAGTGTACAACAGGGAAGAAAGGTTGCTGGTTCCCTGAAAGCAGTGATAAGAAACAGGGAAGTGAGCATGGATGTGAAAAAGCTACTACATGACAGTATTGTGATACCAACTCTAATGTATGGAAGTGAAGGTTGGAGCTTGTTGGAGGGACAGAAGTCAAGAGTGAGAGCAGTGGAAATGAGTTATTAGAGAGAAGCATGTATAGTCACATGGAGAGACAGACGGACAAATAAGGAAGTGAAGGACCATTGTGTTCTGGATGTGGATGTGATAGGAAGTGTTAGGAGAAACACATTAAGGTGGTTTGGCCATGTGGTGAGGATGGAGAGTGAGAGACTAATGAGGAGAGTGTATGTAAATGAGGTGGAGGGGGGAAGAGGGAGAGGGAGGCCAAGGATGAGATGGACTGTATGTGAGTGAGGTGTAGGGGGCAGGAACTGTCTTCCTCTGTCTGTATTTCCTACTTCCTATGATCTCCAATCTTTCAAACGCAGTGTGTCCAGGCATCTCGAAATGAATGGATCTTGAATTTGGCTCTCTTTTGTATTGTTTTTGCTTTTTCTTGGAAGGAACAGTATGCAGGCCTGTGGCCTTTGGTTCCTTCTTCCTTGCATTAGAAAAGAAAAAAAAAAGAGGGAGGGGGAGGCCAAGAATGAGATGGAGGAATGGAGTGGAAAGGTATATGAGAGGGAGGGGTGTGAGCTGGTAGGGCAGGGGACAGGATGACATGGAGGTGATTTGTTTGTGGCCACCCCTTATGGGATTAATCTGGCAATAGATAGACAGATAGATAGATTAATATCCAAGTTGGGAAAGTGGCCCAGTTTCATCTGGTGAAAACAAACTGACTACAGTAACCTCACCTTATCCTCCCACGGTTCCTTGAGTGCCGCTGCAGACGGATCCTCTGGATCCCTCTTAAAGCCAGTCTTGGGTGCATTGACGGTCTCAGACAACCTGCGTCGGATATCAGCAGCTCCCCTGGCAGTCAGCTCCCGGGAGTCACACGAGTCAAGGGACATCATGGATATGGTGTCTCGGTCTCGGGGCTTCTTCAGCCGGCAGTATTGCTGGCTGATTTCATCATCTTCATGGCTCCAACAATCTGATTCATCCACATAACCTGCCAAAGACAAAATAAAGGATGTTGTTGCTGTGGCCCTCATATGACATGTGGAGGTGTATGGATGTAGGAGGACTACTGGGCCTTGATAACGGGCTGTAAAGCCTATGCCCAGAGTTGGTCACATAAAAAAATATATATATATATATGAACATAAAACTGTGAACAGCAGGCTGAAGCCCTTCTGCAGTCCAACATTCTTCTTTCAAGGGACAGGGAAAGAGCTAAGAGACATATGTATAACTGGCTGTGGAACCTCCCAGATATACTGGCACCACCATGTCATGGCATCACTCTCTGGCTGCATATTATGATCCTTTTCTTTATTTTTATTAAATGAAAGAAAATTCATACCGTACATCAGCAGTCTGATTCATCTACATAATATGGCAACGACAACATTGAGTAAGTCATCATCATCATCATCATCATCATCATCCCAACCTCTTTTTGCCACCCAGTGATGGGGTGAAGTAGGGACTTTAAAAACAGGGAAAACTAATCAACAGCATACCCAGTGAAATGGGCCACTGGGAGTGTTGTTTATTAGTACTCACTGGCATGTTTCTCTCTTTCCTCACTTTATTGGACCATACCTCACCTTATTATAGGTTGCATTTTTTTTAATGCTCTTTTTATTCTATTATGGTCACAGTAAATTTGAGAAAATTTGTCTATTAATGTTCCACTGGTACCTAAATTAGCTTCTGTGCCAGTTGCCAATTTAAAGTACCCGCTGTATGCTACAAGTTATATTATTTCAGAACAAGTCCTTGGTCTGTTGTAAGGGATTAATAAATTTTATATATAACCTCTCTAGTCTGAAGTCCCTCCAGAGCTAGATAAATTCATTTGATGGTGATCAACCACCAGTCTGCCTTGTCAAGCAGACCCATCAACTGCAGGCAAGCAACTCCCAGCAGGACTGTCCTGTGCAATGAACTGATGTTCCCTTGCAGGTGGCAGTGTCCTGCGATAGAGAGGCACAGTCTAAAGAGTGGAGGTTTGATTCCTGGATGGATAGGTGTCTACCCTTTCCTCTCCTCCATCCTTCTTTCCTTCCATCCTCTTCTGTGTTTCTTTCCTTCATTCTTTCCTCGTCTTTCTGCCTACAAGTGACTTTACATTCCCTCTTCTGTCTTTCTTTCCTTCATTTTTCCTCTTCCTTCGGCCTGTGGGTGACTCTTTCCACTGAGTGACATGCCAAATGGTTTCCTGTACACCAGGAAACCATTTACTATGCTGGGTGGTAATCATATAACCAAATTTTGGCACCTGGTGGTTTAGTGGGTGATTAAGGCACTCCAGTTGGATTGAGCCAGTGAAGGTTTATATCCATGGGGTGTTGGAGTTTATTGCTCACATAATGATACTCAGGGATGAGTGAGGCTGGTCACTCTCATCTTAAATGTCAGGATCAACTTGCCTAGCCCCGGGCTCCTATGCTCCTCATGAGGCAGTGTAGGACTGGATGATGATGATGATGATGATGATGGATGCCAGATTTGAGCTATTCCACCCAGTTAGCAGGGGCACCATAGCAGGCTCCACAACTCCGTTATCTTGTTGTATGGTTACCACCAAGCAATGTAAATCGTTTCCAGGGTAACAGGAAACCATATGGTGGTACAGGCTATTTGATCTGATCTGAGAAGAGATGAGCTTTAAGCTCTTGAAAGCTGCCTGCTGATTGGTTGGCCGAGTGCATTCCTTACTAACAATGCATTTTAAATTATGATATGAGTTTCAATAACCTTTTGACGAAAAGATGGCCTAAATAAAATGTCATGTATAGTTATTTGCATAGATTAATTTTAAAAAGGGGCTTTACTAACTTTATCGGATGGCCTAGATACGTGTGAAATTTTGAATTCTCGGGACAAAACAAATCACGTCTGTGTAAAGTTTCACGAGTACCTTGCTTCCCCCCCCCCATGTTCAGTCCCCCATGTTCAGACAAATTAAGGTAAATTATGTCATTATTGCAACATTATGTAAAATCTAATCTGAAAAACATCGGGATTCCAATGAAAAATGATTGGTAAACACGGGTGAAGATGCTATATATCACTTTTACTTTCAAATATCCTGCAGCCCATACTTTGTCGCAGCTCTACTGTAAGTTGTGACTAGATATTCGAAACTAAAAAGACTGAAAACTTGATGAAGATGAGAGAGTAGAAAGCATAATGCAAACTGATGCGACAGCAAAATGTTCTCAGGCTGAATATTCATCTACTTCATCATACAGGACTGGTGTACAAAACTGGTATTGGCAGGGGTATTTTTGTGACATGTCGGCAGGTCGTCTGGTAGATCAATAAAGTCTGCTTTAATGAAATTCAAATCCTTAAACTGTTCCTTGCCCCAGCAGAGATTCAAACCTGGATCCATGAGGACTGCAGGTCACCTCTCTACTGATTCGGCCACAGCCTCCCCATGATATACAGTCACAACTTGTTATACGATGGGGTTATGTCAGGTCATACCTTAACGTTTAACAAGTTTACTGCAAATCAGGAGAATTAAATACATCATAAAGGGGGGGGCTTACATCAACTCAACTTCCCAAAGTCACCTACCCAAGACTTTACACAAATCCACAGTACAATAATTTACCAAAACAAACACTAGCAAACCAATATAGGCAGCGTTACTTACGTACAGTAAATCGTTGCAACAACACAATAATCACACTTGCGTAAAGTTGGCCTGGTGCTACACGCTGTATACTGTAGTACAATGCTTGGCTGAGAGGTGATGATAGCATGGGGGCACATGTGAACGAGTGGAAAAGACAGGGCTTTGAAGGTGTGGCGGGACTGCGCAACTGAACCAAAACAGTGCTCTGCACAACGGGCCGTCATCATGCCTGAGACAAGTGACAGTTGCCTTACATGCGCCTGACACTTCGTATGAAATTTTCCGATGCCAATATTGTTATAGCGGGAAATTCACTGTAAATCGGATTTTGGGGTGTAACTTTTTTATTATCGTTGTAGTGAATTATTGTATACCAGTTCAACATATAACGACTTGTGATTGTACTGTATTTCACTGCAGTTGCCATGTTTTACTAGGTTATATTTTAAAAACTATCACAGTAATGACATAATTTACCTTAATTTGCTTGAACATGTGGGATAAAACTCAAGGTACACAGATAGCCCGATTATCTGGGCTATATGATGTGAAGGGGTGCCTGAATAGTCCGAAATCACGATTAATCTGGTGGAAACAAAAAACAAGTATTGTTAGACTGATTTATTTAACAGTAAATGTATACTTTACTTAGCAGAAAGACCTTACCAAATGTTTGCATATGCCTCCTGCTTGTTTCTATATTTTTCTATTTTCAGTTTGGTAAATTACTTTTTCTTGCTGAAAAATTTTCTCCCTGTTATCATCACATTCCACAAGCTGTACCAACGACGGTTTCCAGCGCAATGGAAGAAACTCAGTGTACTCAAATGTGGATTTAATTTCCCAACGTCCCAACAGGAGGTTTGGTTAGGTTAAATCATTAGATCCAGTTAAACTAGGTTAGGCCAAGTTTAGTTAAACAATTAAATCAGAACAGTACCTTCCGTCATTACGTTAACAAACAAGAAGTCGTCACACCAGAACAGCTAAAAACAAAGAGGAAATAGATTTAACAAGAAATTCTTTGTTTGCCAACCCAGAAATAATCAGAAAAATATAACAGAATATCAGGGTGAACTGGCTTGGTAAGGTGCTTTTACGGCTTACAGTAAAGCATATGTTTAGCCCCCTCAATGGCCGTGAGTTCAGATATTTGAGTGCTCCCGTGGCAGGCCTCGGAACCATTTTTTTCTAAGTTCTAAAATCAGCTTCTTTTTCTTACAAATATGATAAGACTCATCTGGTGCACCTTCCCCCCCCCAACCCATCTTGTGATTTGCTATGATTCCTGAAAGAATAAAATTAGGGTGCATGTTACAGTAGCATTTAAACATGTCGGCGAAAACATCTGAGATGAAGTGATGCCTGGTTGCATGGAACAGTAGAGTAGGGTCGTGTAAACATATCAGTGACCTTTGTTCCCTTCCCATAATTGTTCGCAGTTTTTTTTAATAGCTCCCTAACTCAACGTCACTGACACTGGTACAGTAAAGCATTGTTCAAGGCTGGCAGCTATGAAGGGGTGAATGGAATACATTATTGCTTGTATCAATACTGTCTCACACATACACATAACAATGAACAAAAGAATGAGCAGTAAATGTACACTCAGCTGTAAAGAGCAGAAATAACTATAAGCTCTGTTGGTCCGTAATGTGTTGGGAAAAGCGACATTGAACAAAGAATGTAGAACTTGATGCTTACTTATGAGAACACATAAGATGAAAGTATTTTTTTTTTCTCTGATTAATAAACATTTTTGTTCCATTTCGTACCCTAAAATTGTGAAACCCATAAATTTTCCTCTAGGCATACAGCCTAATGGCATTACCAATTCAATTCATATTGCTCCAGTTTGTTTTCTGTATTTTTCTGCCTATACTGAGGGTGGTAAAGTACCTTTCTCTCTCTCTGAAAGATTTCCTCTCTTATCATAACGTTCCTTAAGCCTTACCTACCATTGTTTCCGGCATAATGGAAGAAACTTACTCAAAATTAGGAGGCATGTTACATTAGCATTCAAACATATTGGTGAAAACATTTGAGATGAAGTGACGGCTGGCTGCTTGGGATTGTAGAGTAGGGTCGTGTAAACATACCAGTGACCTTTGTTCCCTTCCCATAATTGTTCGCAGTTTTTTATAGATCCCTAACTCACTGTCACTGACACTGGTACGGTAAAGCATTGTTCAAGGCTGAGAGCTATGAAGGGGTTAATGGAATACATTATTGTTTATATCAATACTCTCTCTTTCACACATACACTTAAGAATGAACAAAATGAACATAATGTACACTTAACTGAAAGAGACAGAAATAACTGTATGCTCTGCCAGTCTGAAATGTGTTGGAAAGCACAATATCTAACAAAGAATGTGAAACTGAATGCAGACTTAAAAGAACAAGTGAGATGGCATAGTAATTTTTTCTGATTAGCAAACATTTTTGTTCCATTTCGTCCCCCTAAAATTGTGAAACCCATAAATTTTCGACTAAGCATGCAGCCAAAAGCCTTTACCAATGCAATCCATATTTGTCTAGTTTGTTTTCTGTATTTTTCTATTTTGAAGGTGGTAAATTACCTTCTCTTGCTGAAAGTTTTCCTCCTTTATCATTATCACGTTCTTTAGGCCGTACCTATGACTTTCTGGCACAATGGAAGAAACTTATTCAACGTACTAAGAAGTGGATTTCATTTCCCAGTTTTCCAGCTGGAGCCCAGGTTACTTTTTTTTTTTTTTTTTTTTAATGCAAGGAAGAAGGAACCAAAGGCCACAGGCCTGCATAATGTTCCTTCCAAGAAAAAGCAAAAACAATACAAAAGAGAGCCAAATTCAAGATCCGTTCAATTCGAGATGCCTGGACACACTGCGTTTGAAAGACTGGAGATCATAGGAAGTAGGAAATACAGACAGAGGAAGACAGTTCCAGAGTTGACCAGTTGCATAAATGAAGGACTGGGAGTAACGGTTAACTCCTGCAATAGAGAGTTGGACAGAAAAGGGATGAGAGTTTGTTGCTAGACGAGTACTACGTGCCCGTCGTAGAGGTGGAGGGATGCAAGCAGACAGTTCAGAGGAACAGTGACCATTGAAGTAGCGATAGAAGAGAGATAAAGATGCAACAGTGTGGTGAAGAGACAAAGGTTGAAGGGAATCAGTAAGAAGAGTTAATGAGACAAAAAGCCTTTGACTCCACCCTATTGAGAAGAGCTGCATGTGGGGAGCCTCCCCACACATGAGGTTTTTTTTTTAATTTTTTTTTTTTTATGTGTCCGACTCTGGGCATAGGCTTTACAGCCTGCTATCAAGGCCCATCCGTCCTCCTACATACCATGCACCTCTACATGTCACCACTTCGGCGCTTAACACCCACCGTCCATATTGAATACATGCTAGGGCTGTCTCATACAGGACTGGTGTATTGGTATTAGCGGGGTTATTTTTACGACATGTCGGCGGGTCTTCTGGTAGATCAGTAAAGCCTGATTTAATGAAATTCAAATCCTTAAACTGTGCCCTGCCCCAGCGAGGATTCGAACCTGGGTCCCTCGGGACTGCAAGCCAACTCTCTACCGATCGAGCCACAGGTTAAATCATTAGGTAGTTAAGCAAGGTTAGGTTAGATTAGGTTATCAGTCACCTCATTAAACTCCACCCTGCCTCCCTTGTGATCGAGTTGTGAGCAGGAGGTGTGGGTGGGGGGGCAGACTCACGCTCGTTTACCCGTGCCTCACTCGCTAGCAACTGGATGCTTCCTGTTTAAACCGCAGCTATCATACGAATAAATCTATGTATTACTGTACCACTGAACCATTCAGTCACGTTCCGGATATACCGAAGGCTGGATAATCCGAGCCTGGATAATCGAGCTTTCAGTGTACTGGATGTGTTATGATTTGTTCAAAGAATTCAAAATGTCACATGTATCTAGGCCACCTTATAAAGTAAGGCCCCATTTGTAAATTAATCTATAAAAATAACTATAAGTTTTATTTGGGCAATCTTACCATCAAATGGTTACTGAAACCCATATATGAGTGGTGATGTATGGAATACCTCAAATTTGTTGAATGCTGATGATACAGTACTACTTGCAAGTACCAGACAAGATCTTGGTAGGACAGTGCAGAGCTGCACTTATGTCTGTGAGCATCGTCCCTTGAGTGTAAATGCAGAAAAGAGTAAATGATGGTTATCGAGAGAGAAGGTTACTCTCAGTGTGATGTTATGGTGAATGGAGTGAGTCTGGAATTGGTAAGAGAGTTCAAATACCTGGGTAGAGTAATAGAAAAGAGAGGAAAGTGTGCAAAAGAAGTGGAAAGTGGAGTGAAACAAGGAAGGAGAGTGGCTGGTGCTATGAAGACCTTGCTAAGAGGTAGAAGCTTGAGTGTCATAGTTGTGCAAGACTTACATGAAGGAGTGTTAGTGCCAACTTTAACATATGGATGTGAGATAATAGTGTGGCATGAAAATGAAAAGTCAAGAGTGAGTGCAGTGGAGATGGGACTGCTGAGGAATGTATGTTGGGTACAGAGCATGGATAGGATATTAAAATACTGTTTCATGAAAGATGCAGAGTGAGGAAGTCTGTGGACACCAGAATCGAAGTGTACTGAGATGATATGGTCATGTGGAGAGGATGGATAACAATACAGAAATGAAAAAGGTATATCTGACTGAATTTGAAGAAGGGAGGAGGCGAGGTAGGCCAAGGAGAAGGTGGAGGGATATGGCGGATGATTGTGTGAGGAGAAGAGATGTGGAAGTCGGTGAGGCTAGGGAACTGACAAGAGATCAAGATGGTTGGATGAGTATTGTGAGAAGAAGTGCATGATCAGGGATTTGGCACCCCTTTTTAATGTAACAGCATTTGCATTGACTGTATTGGATACGTTTATGTGAAGCTACAAAATGTGGTGAAAGTTTTTGGCGTATCAGATGGAGCCAGGATTCTGGGGGCTTGAATGAGTGAATGGAAGTGTGGCCCATTGGACTGGGCAAACTTGGGCTGTCTGGACGTTGCTACTCCTCACATTATCCTAGTGTGGGAGAGGAGGTCCAGATGATGATGATGGTGTACTGCACCTTAACCCCTACACCGCGGGGTTGTTGAAGGTTTTTCGTGCCATTCCCGTGGGGAAATTCGCGCTCCGACTGACTTTTTAAAAATATTTGCCAAAAATCAGTTATTAGTCCTAGAATATTATAATTATATATGCATATGGCACATACCTTCAGCTTTCTCCTGGGATGTTTTTTTTAGCACTCGTCGACTACCGTAGGACTTGTGGAGACTTCTGAAGTTGGGTAACTAAGTCTCCACTTTACACTTCCCGACATCCCCCTAATCTAAATACCACAGCCAGATATTATCACTATAAACACTATTCAATAATTTCCAAGTAGTTTGGGATCCATACTAAAAAAAAAAAAACACTGTGAAAGCAATGTAAAATACGAGTGCGTACAAGCTTTCCACTCTCGCTAATTCACCGCTGGTGTTCTGTCATTTCTTACTCATATACACACTCACACTTTACTATTTCCAGTACTTTATTACACTTGTATATATCTACAGTCCTTTACCACTTCCCACACGATGTTTAGTAAGGGTAGAGGTCACAGGGCCTTTTATAATAGACGCAAAAGCGGCAGATATGGACGGGCGTCATTTCACCGAGAAGGACAAGAGCAAACTGGCTGTATCTTGGTAGTAAAGAGTTGAAAATGTCAGCTGCTAATGTATATGCTAAGAAATAAGTCGTAGGAAATCTACGACTTATTTCTTAGCATATACA
>JAGKTI010002515.1:29091-54646 GCA_018397915.1 Birgus latro
ATGGAGAATGTGAGTGAATTTAAGTACTTGGGCAGTGTGATGAGTAAGGATGGTAGTCTGGAGGGTGAAGTGCTCGAAAGGGTACAGCAGGGAAGGAAGGTTGCTGGTTCGTTGAAAGCAGTGATAAGAAACAGGGAGGTGAGCATGGAAGTGAAAAAGTTGTTACATGACAGTATTGTGATACCAACTCTGACATATGGAAGTGAAGCTTGGACCCTGTTGGAAGGACAGAAGTCAAGAGTGAGAGCAGTGGAAATGAGTTATTTGAGAGGAGCATGTGGAGTCACATGGAGAGACAGACTAACAAATGAGGAAGTGAAGGAGCGTTGTGGTGTGGTTGAGGACGTGATGGGAAGCGTTAGGAGAAACACGTTAAGGTGGTTTGGGCATGTGGAGAGGATGGAGAGTGAAAGATTGACGAGGAGAGTGTATGTGAGTGAGGTGGAGGGGGCGAGAGGGAGGGGGAGGCCGAGGATGAGATGGAGGGATGAGAGGGGGGTGTGAGTTGGGAGCGTGGTAGTGAAATGGCAGGGGACAGAGTGACATGGAGGCGATTTGTTTGTGGCCACCCCGTTCGGGATTGAGGCGTCTGGCAATAGATAGATAGATATATATATATATATAATTTTGTATAAGAATAGGGCATAGGGCTCATTTCAATGGATGAAAACAGTGGAAAAATACAGGGAAGATTTACTTAGCACAAAGCGGCTGAGCAGACGTCACGAGAGGGTAATGGAGGGGAGGTAGGGAGGGGAGTCTAGAATGGGGGAAAATGGCTAAATTTTCAACAATGGATGGGAGTACTGATGACATTAGCAGCTCTGACTATTGTTTGGGCACTGGCAGTGCTGATAGATGATACAAGTCACCACCTGAAAGCCCAGAGGAATTAAAAATAACACAGAGTCACTCAAGTGATGCCCTGCGGTATGATCCATTGCACCCGACCGTCACGAAAGTGACGACCCGCGGTTAAGGGGTTAACAAACATTTATTTACCTTATTGTGGTGAACATAACTGAAGTGGTCAGGCAGTTTGGACTGCTTCTGGCTTTATCAGACTTTTTCTGATATATAAGAACACAAATGAAAAGGAATATATATGATATATACAGACTGACAAGAAGAGTGTATGTGAGTGAGGTGGATGGGGGGAGAGGAAGGGGAAGGCCAAGGATGAGATGGAGGGATGAAGTGGAGAAGTGTATGAGAGAGGGGGGTGTGAGCTGGGAGAAGGGCAGTGAAATGGCAGGCAGGGTGACATGGAGGTGATTTGTTTGTGGCCACCTCTTACAGGATTAAGGCATCTGGTAATAGACAGATAGATGGATAGCTCCTCAATTCCAGTAAAAGTGAATTCCAGTCTATTGAAGTCTGTTATAGCAAGGTTTTACTATATTTAGAAACTGGACTATAACCTTGGTATTATGCAGCTTCTGTTCATGTACTATATGTGTAATTTTTTTTGTCTTATGTACTGTATTTTCTATTCATGTGTAAATTATATTAGTGGTAGGTGGTGGTGACCATCATCCACTCACTTGATGTAGTGCCGCCTACTTCTTCCTTAGCCTCTATCATTCTTTTTCTGTGCCCGTCCTCCTCTCTTCCTATTTCTCCCATCTTTTCTGTCAGTTCTTATTGCTTTTCTTTCCTTTACAGGTGGCTTTACATTGAGTGACAAGCCAAATGGTTTCCTGTATGCCAAGAAACCATTTACAACGCTGGGTGGTAACCATATAACTAAACCATACGTGCCCCCTATGTGTCAACAAATGGGTTGGTGGAGGGTTAGTGCCCCTCCCCGTAAAACAAATAACTCAAAAGTCAAACGGCCACCCCTTACGGGATTATGGCGTCTGGCAATAGATAGATAGATAGATAGATAGTGTAATTATAATTATGTGTATTTTTTTTGCCTTGTGCATTATGACAATGCACCAATTTAAAATGTATATTTTTAATAAACTGTGACTTTTAAGCCTATTGGAGGCTTGGTGTACTGTATTTTTAGTCCCCTACTGGTGTAACAAGAGGGGACTATAAATCTACATGTCAGATCCAGCTGTCCGGCAAGAAAATATAGAAAAATAAAAGTTCAAACACTATTATTGGGCTCGAGTCACCCATGTGCAATTGGATATAATGTTTTATAAGTAACAGAGCTACCTGTGAGAGTTAAATTAAGTGATATAAGGTAAACTGTACAGAATGTGTGAAAATTTAATTTTTAACAGATGCAAGCTAGGTTGTAATGATTTTAAGTTTTCATTATCATCATCATCATCCAGACCTCCTTTCCCACCTTAGGGCAGGGTGAGGAGTAGCAATGTCCAGACAGCCCAAATTTGCCCAAGCCAATGGTCCACGCCTCCATTAGCCAAGGCTGGGCAGGTTCGCAAGGACTTGCGCAAAGTGCAATTGTGCTTCGGTGAATATTGTTTGTGTATTGCGCACTGCGCAAGACCATGCGCAATACAGTAATCTCTCTACTATCTGGATGACCAGTATCCTGTTACCTCACTTTTTGGACATCGTAGGCTGATGGCCGAAACCCAAAATGCCCAGAAATTAAAAACAGAAAAAATCCAATTTTTTTGGACCGCGTCAATTTGAATTTCCCCCGCGCGCCAACCAGCTGTGTTTTCGCACCACTTGCCTCTGTCCGCTCTCCTCTCATTTTCTGCTCAGCTGCCGGCTCATTTAGGCGTTCTCATCATGGCTGCTCAAGTGGTTGCTTTTGTGGTGATCCCCTACCTCCTGCAGGGCTTGCTGTTGCTCTGCACCTTCTTCACATCATGTGTGATGATGATGGCCCCGCTGCCTGAGAAGAGGAAGAGAGTGGCGTTGACTCTAGAGAAGAAGCAGGAGATATTGGAGAAGGTGGATGCCGGGTGGCCGACATCACAGATCCTACGTGAATTCAACCTCCCTTGCTCTACCTTGTTTGATATCAAGAGGTCCTGAGACAAACTCCACCAGTACATGGGTGACTTCACTTTGAAAACAAGACGGAACATGGAGAGGAAGATGATGTTTACTCCTAAGTATGCAGACATTGTTCCACGCTCATCTGGTATCGACAACAACGTGCTGCTGGTGTGTTGGTACGTGGAACGGAGCTGAAAGCTGTTGCCGAGAAGTTCGCAAGGCTTCACGACACCCCAGACTTCAAGGTATCTGAAGATTGGCTCATCGCGTTCAAGTTACGGCATGGTCTTACCAATCGTAAGGCCCATGGTGTAGCTCTGGATGCCAACGACGAGGGAATAGAAGAGTTTCGGCAGAAGGGGAAGGGCTTGATCGACAAGGATGGCCTCACTCTCGGGCAAGTCTACAATGCTGACGAAACTGGACTATTCTATTGTTCAGTGCCCACAAACACTTTCGCTGAGGAGACGGAGAAGCGTGTACCTGGCCGCAAGCTCTCCAAGCAACAGGTGTCAGCTCTGTGCTGGCCAATGCTAACGGCCTGCACCGCCTCAAGCCCGTTATTGTTGGACGTGCAAAGCAGCCACGGTGTCTTCGTGGGTTAATGGATGTCCTTCCTGTCATGTGGTATCATTCTCTGAAGGCTTGGTTCACAACCGAGATCTTTAGAGATTGGTTTAACCAACACTTTGTCAAGGAGGTCATTCATTATCAGACGGAGACACTGAAAATCCCACGCGACCAGGTAAAAGTCCTCCTGATTCTAGACAATGCACCTGCGCATCAGTCTGAGAAGGAGTTGGTGGTTGAGAATGGCCGCATTAGGTATCTGTTTTTGCCACCTAATTCGACTGCTCTCATCCAACCAATGGACCAGGGAGTGATTGTGGCAACGAAGAGGCTGTACCAATGGAGGTTTTTGGACGAGGTGATGGTTGTCTTTGAGGACGAGGACAATTGCAGTGAGGGACAAGAAACTCGAGGACATCGGATTGTGGAAAACCTTTGCCACTACGACATCAAGTCTGCTATCTACAACTGGGCCAGTGCATGGAAGGAAGTCTTTGTCAAGGCTCTAGAAAATGGTTGGTCTCGTCTGCTTCATGGAACTGACGTGGTGCACAATTTCCTAGGTTTTGAGGTGGATGACTTCCTTACAAGGCTTCGTGCGGGTGGAGACAATGTAGATGTGGACGAAGTGCGTGAGTGGTTGGATGACGACGAGGGCAATCCTGGATATCAGATCATGTCTGATATCAAGATCACATCTTCTGTTGCCGGTACGAGTACCCAGCAGGAAGATTTCGACGAGGACAGCGACGATGATGCAGACTCCTCTCGGCTCATCACTACTCCAGCCATCCCCAAGCTGAGCGCACTTCGGGAACATGCGGAGTTCGTCCTGGACTACCTAGAACACCCGGACTGCGACAGGGAGATGGGGCCCTTGGGACTTGTGGAGGAAGTGCGAGCTTTCAGGCAGCGCATCATTAATCGTCGTTGCTTGTGTCAATCAACCATTGGCAGTTTTTTCAGGCCTGTTACCCCCGCCGTGCTCAGCCCTCGTTCCACACCACTGCCTAACCAAGACAGGCCTTCAAGCTCCGAGCCACACCCCAGCACATCAGCCATGGCAGAGTCACCACTGGATGTGAGTTTGCGGCTGTCTTCAGAGTCCTCTACAGAGGGTAGTGTATCACCACGTCCCACCGACCAGCCCCTAGGCTGCCTCCATGAGCTCCTCTCGGACTCTGACAGTAAGGACTCACCACTAGACCACACGGGAATTTGCAGTGATGTGCAGTGCACTGAAGTGATGTGATGCAAGATTCTGTTTGTGTTATGCGAAGGGAAACATTGTGGGAAGTGCTGGTGAGTGTAAAGTGCAGTGGAAGTGCCAAGGATTCTGTGAATTTCTGCAAGTGCCTCAGGTGCACCTTTATTATTGTCAGAGTCTGGGAGGACGGAGCGGGTTATACATCAGGACGGCGGCAGCCTTCTCGTAAGTACCCTAACTTTATCAAAAATCCTTGTTTTTTTCTTCCAATATCATTAATCTCATGCATAGACTGTGAAAGTTGATTTCCATAATGATTTTCATGTCTAACCTTTTTTCAACATGCTGTAAAGTGGAAAAAAATTCCCATAAATGTAAGTCATAATTTCCTGTTATCAATCTATTTTTTCATGCATTGTTACCACTAGTATTATAGTGCACAAGCTGTGAAAAAGGTGAATGTCAGTGATTTTCATGTCCGATACTTACTTTCAGCAAGCTGTATTCTGGTGAACACTTTTGGCATACCTAACTTTATTGATTATTTTTCTGGTAACAGTTTATTTATTTGATGCTTTGTATCCCATATTTTGGTGCATAAAATGTGAGAAATGATTTTCATAGTGGCTGCCATGTCTGATACTTACTTACACTAAGCTGCCAACTCAGTGAACACCTGTGCCTAACTTACCTCAGATTCATCCTTTTGGGGCTAAAATTAAATGAATTCATTCTTTGTGTTCATGATTTTAGTGCACAAGCTGTGAAAAAGGTGAATGCCAGTGATTTTCATGTCCGATACTTACTTTCAGCATGCTGTATTCTGGTGAACACTTTTGCCATACCTAACTCTTATTCATCATTTTTCTGGTAAAAATTTATTTATTTGATGCTTTGTATCCCATATTATAGTGCATAAAATGTGAGATATTATGATTTTCATAGTGGCTGCCACATCCAATACTTACTTATACTAAGCTGCCAACTCAGTGAACACCGATGCCTTACTTACCTCAAATTCATCCTTCTGGGGTTAAAATTAAATGAATTCAGGCTTTATGTTCATTATTTTAGTGCATAGGATGTGAGAACGGGTGATTTTCATAGTGATTTCCATGTCCAATACTTACTTACACTATGCTGGCAAGTTGTGAACACCTATGCCTTACCTCAAAATCATCATTTTTTGGTTAAAATTCAATTCATGCTTTTCGTGCATTATTTATGTGAAAGGAGACTTAAATAAGTGCTATGCATGTCCGGTAGGGAGGTAGGTAGGTGGTTTTCTGATTTAGGTTAAGTAAGGGTCATGAATGACCGGTGCGGGAGCTTCAGGGCCACTATCCGGATACGACCACTTTCCGGTCATGCCTTTGGCTCTATTACGTCGGATAGTGGGAAGATTACTGTATTGCGCTTTTGCACATGAAAAGGCAGGTGTGCAAGCACAAATTTAGTTGCGCTTGCATAAACGTATTTGCACCTGCGCACCTGCCTTGTGCACCTGTAAATCCACAGGACACGTGTCTTGGGAACTGCCCACATGGCTGGACAAGGGATGGGGGAGGCTCGGGCTGGATTGTTTGGGGGAGGCGGGAGGGTACTGGCATTTCTTAAAATATATCAACAGAGATCTATCTATCTATCTATCTATTGCCAGATGCCTCAATCCTGAACGGGGTGGCCAAAAACAAATCGCCTCCATGTCGCTCTATCCCCTGCCATTTCACTACCCCGCTCCCAACTCACACCCCCCTCTCTCATGTACCTCTCCACTCCATCCCTCCATCTCATCCTCGGCCTCCTCCTCCCTCTTCCCCCCTCCACCTCACTGTCATACATTCTCCTCATCAGTCTGTCACTTTCTGTCCTCTCCACATTTAATATTTTTTATCCATCCATCCATCCATTATCCAATCCTATGTCGCCCCACAGAGGAGCGTAGGACCCCGGGGCTAGGCAAATTGGTCCTGACTTTTAAGATGAGAGTGACCAGCCTCACTCATCCCTGAGTGGCATTACATGAACAATAAACCCCAGGAGGCGGTGGCTCAATCAGTAGAGAGGTGGCCTACAGTCCCGACGGACCCAGGTTCAAATCCACGCTGGGGCAGGGACCAGTTTAAGGATTTGAATTTCATTAAATCATGCTTTAATAATCTACCAGAAGACCACCGACATGTCGTAAAAATACCCCCGCTAATACCAATACACCTGTCCTGTATGAGACAGCCCTAGCATGTATTCAAAATGGACGGTGGGTGTTAGCGCCGAAGTGGTGACATGTAGAGGTGTATGGTATGTAGGAGGACTGCTGGGCCTTGATAGCAGGCTGTGAAAGCCTATGCCCAGAAGTCGGACACTTAAAAAAAAAAAAAAAAACTTGGATATAAACCTTCACCGGCTCAATCCAGTTGGAGTGCCGTAATTACCCACTAAACCATCAGGTGCCAAAATTTGGTTATATGCTTACCACCCAGCATAGTAAATGGTTTCTTGGTGTAACCATCTGGCTCGTCACTCTGTGTAGAGTTACCCACAGGCAGAAGGATGAGGAAAGAATGAAGGAAAGAAAGACAGAAGAGGGAGTGTAAAGTCACCCATAGGCAGAAGGACAAGGAAAGAATGAATGAAAGAAAGACAGAAGAGGACTGAAAGAAAGCTGGATAATGAAAAATAATAAATAAAAAATACATTACTGTATTTAATAAGAGTAGCATATGCAATTCGTTACAAAAATCATTAAAACATATTATTTAAAAATCCACAGCCTAATAATATTAAATAAAACGTCTTGAGAAAATGCAGATAAAAGTAAAACTGGCAATCACAGCCTTTGTTTCCCTCTCCCTCTCTGCTCTGTTCACTCGTCCATATGAACTGCCACGAGTTAACAATGCTCTGCTCCAGTCCTACTGCCTTATTCACTTAGTGTGTGTGTGAAGTGAATCATTTTATTTCACAGAAAATAATTTTAATTTAATTTGTCAGTAATGCATGCCCCCAGTACCAGGAGTACTGGCTATACTGCCCAGTCTTGGCAGCCAGATGCATTGTGTGAAATACAAATGACCGAAAGAGTGGAAATAAATGAGTTATTTGAGAGAAGCAAGTCGAGACAGACTGACAGATGAAGTGAAGGATCGTTGTGGTGTGGATGTGGATGTGGAAGTGATAGGAAGCATTAGGAGAAAGACATTACGGTTGTTTGGCCATATGGAGAGGAAGGAAAGTAACAAGGAGAGTCTATGTGAGTGAGAGGGAGGGGGAGGCCAAGGATTAGATGGAGGGATGGAGTGGAGAGGTATGTGAGAGAGGGGGGTGTAAGCTGGGAGCACGGCAGTGAAATGGTGGGGAACAGGGAGACATGGAGGCGATATGTTGTGGCCAGATATTAGAAAATAATAATAAATAAAAGTAAGTAAGTATGCTAATTTAGGTAAACATCTCAATATTTTACACTAATTCCCACAAATATATGCAAATGGTCTGCACTTGCACTTTGCAACACTGAGCAAGCTAAATATTAGTCAGATTGCGCACTTGCGCTTGTGCAAGGTAGTGAACTGTGGATTGTGCACTGCGCTTGTGCAAGGTCCTTTTTCGTTTGCGCTGCCCACCACTGCCATTCGCTCACCATTCAAGCCCCCGGAATCCTGGCTCTATCTGATATGTCAAAAACACTCACCACGTTCTGTAGCTTGGCATAAACATATTCGATGGAGTCATTCGGATGTAAAGGGGTGCCAAATCCCTGATCATGCGCTTCTCCTCACAATATTCATCCAGCCAGCTCGATCTCTTGTCAGTCACCTAGCCTGACCAACTTCCAAACCTCTCTTCCTCACACACTCATCCATTTTTTAAGTTTTAAAGTTAGTAAAACTCAGAATATACACATGGTCAGGTGCAGAACATAATCCTCAGTTTTTTTTTTTTTTTATGATGGACATAATAGCCCTACAAAGGTTTAGATTTATTTGGTAGTCTAAACACTAACTATACGGCTATATATCCTTTACTATGAAAATCTGATTATTTACTATCTTCGCTTATTTAATTTCCTCTTTTTTTAGCCTAAGTTTAACAAAACTGGACAAGAAATGGCAAAGTTAAAGTGGTTGGTGGTGGCGACCATCATCCACTCACTTGATGCAGTGCTCCCTACTTCTTCCTTAGCCTTTATCATTCTTTTTCTGTGCCTGCCCTCCTCTCTTCCTATTTCTCCCATCTTTCCTGTCACCTCTTATTGCTTTTCATTCCTTTACAGGTGGTTTTATTGAGTGACAAGCAAAATGGTTTCCTGTAAGCCAAGAAACCATTTACAATGCTGGGTGGTAACCATATAACCAAATCATACGTGCTCCCTATGTGTCAACAAGTGGGTTGGTGGAAGGTTAGTGCCCCTCCCTGTAAAACAAATAACTCAAAGTCAAATGGCCACCTCTTATGGGATTATGGCATCTGGCAATAGATATCCAGATAAACATTCATTTTCACATTCTGAATTCACTCCAAAACAAGTGCCACTATTACACGCTTGACCATTCCAAGATGGCAGCCATGCAGACGCATCGGCGCTGTGATGAAGAATGGGTGATGCAGCATCTAGGTTTATTTATATCTATGGGCAGCACCACATCAAGTTAGTCGATGATGGCCGCTGCCACCTACACTGGAGTGAAGGGATAAATACAGTGTTCAAAAAGTCCTACCGGTACTGGTTTTGCAACAAATTACTGTATGTTTTTTTTTTTTTAATGCAAGGAAGAAGGAACCAAAGGCCACAGGCCTGCATACTGTTCCCTCCAAGAAAAAGCAAAAACAATACAAAAGAGAGCCAAATTCAAAATCTGTTCAATTCGAGATGCCTGGACACACTGCGTTTGAAAGACTGGAGATCATAGGAAGTAGGAAATACAGACAGAGGAAGACAGTTCCAGAGTTGACCAGTTGCATAAATGAAGGACTGGGAGTAATGGTTAACTCTTGCATTAGAGAGTTGGACAGAAAAGGGATGAGAGTTTGTTGCTTGACGGGTACTACGTGCCCGTCATAGAGGTGGTGGGATGCAAGCAGACAGTTCAGAGGAACAATGACCATTGAAGTAGTGATAGAAGAGAGATAAAGATGCAACAGTGCGGCGAAGAGACAAAGGTTGAAGGGAATCAGTAAGAGGAGGAGAGTTAATGAGACGAAAAGCCTTTGACTCCACCCTATTGAGAAGAGCTGCATGTGGGGAGCCTCCCCACACATGACAGTTGTACTCCATACACAGGCGAATAAAACCCGTGTACAAGGTCAACAATTGTGCAGGGGTAAAGAAAGTTCGGAATTGGCTTAGCACACCTAATCTCTTGGAAGCAGATTTCACAAGAGACGTAATATGTTTTTTCCAAGACAAATCCTGAGAGAATGAAACCCCAAGCATGTTCAAGGATGATGCAGGACATAACTACTCATTATTAAACATTAGTGGGTAATCCTGAGGAAGATTTTGTCGGGTTGATAAGTGTAAGAACTGAGTTTTTGATGCATTAAAAATAACAAGATTATTTTTACCCCAATCAGAGATATGAGCCAAGTCAGACATTAGGTGTGCCATAGCCTCATCCCTTTTTTGTTGAAGTAACTGCTGAGATGGACGTTGCAGGAACTGAATGGAAAGGTGAAGGGTGGAATCATCAGCATATGAGTGGATAGGGTTAGATGTACAGCTTAGAAGGTCACTGATGAATAAAAGGAAGAGAGTAGGTGATAGGACAGAACCCTGAGGAACACCACTGTTGATAGGTCTAGGAGAGGAACAATGGCCGTCTACAACAGCAGCTATAGAATGACCAGAAAGCAAGCTAAAGATGAAGGCACAGATAGAAGGATAGAAACCGTAGGAGGGCAGTTTGGAAATTAAAGATTTATGCCAGACTCGATCGAAAGCCTTTGAGATGTCAAGTGCAATGACAAAGCTTTCGCCAAAGTTCCGAAAGGAGGATGACCAAGAGTCTGAAAGGTAGGTGAGAAGATCGCCAGTGGAGCGTCCCTGACGGAACCCATGCTGACGATCAGAAAGAAGGTTGTGACAGGAAAGATGCTTTAAAAAAATTTTGTTAAGAATTGACTCGAAAACTTTTGAGACACAGGATGTTAAAGCAATTGGACGATAGTTAGAGGGTTGGGAATGGTCACCCTTCTTTGGGACTGGCTGAATGAGATCAAACTTCCAGCAAGAAGGAAAGGTACAAGTTGAGAGAAAAAGGCAAAAGAGTTTACCTAGGCAGGGTGTAAGCACAGAAGCACAGTTTTTGAGGACAACAGGAGGGACTCCATCAGGACCATATGCCTTTTTAGTATTGAGGCCAGTGATGCCAGAAAACACATCAGCTGAAGAAATTTTAATGTCAGACAAGAGGAAGTCAGAGGGGGGAAGTGATGGAGGAAGAGCACCGGAATCGTCTAAGGTGGAATTGGAGGAGAAAGTCTGAGCGAAGAGATCTGCTTTATTAGTAGAAGAAATAGCTACAAAGCCATCAGAGTAGAAAAGAGGAGGGAAGGATGATGAGGTAAAGTTGTTAGAAAGGTTTTTGGCAAGGTGCCAGAAGAAGCGAGAAGAATTCGAGTTGGAGAGTTGGGAATATTTAGCACGGATGATTTTGTTTTTAGCAGAGCAAAGAACAGACTTAGCACGATTCCGGGCAGAAATATATAAAAGGTGTGATTCAGGGGTGGGTTGGCTTTGGTACCTCTTATAGGCCCTCTCCTTGTTGCGGACAGCATTAGAACAAGCATGATTAAACCAAGGCTTTCTTGCATTAGTCAGAGGATATGAGAAAGGAATGTATGCTTCCATGCCCGAGAGAATAACCTCCGTAACGCGCAAGGCACACTCAGATGGCTCCCGGCCAAGGAAGCAATAATCATTCCAAGCAAAATCAAAGAAGTACTGCCTGAGGGCCTCCCAATCTGCAGCTCCAAAGTGCCACAGGCGACGTTTCTTTGGAGGGTCCACAGGCCGTACTGGAGCAATTGGACATGTTGAGGTAATAAGATTATGATCGGAGGAGCCCAACGGAGAGAAAAGATGAACAATGTAAGCAGAAGGATTAGTTGTTAGGAAAAGGTCAAGTATGTTGGAACTCTCTCCAAGGCGGTCAGGGATACGGGTAGGGTGCTGTACAAGCTGCTCTAGGTCATTAAGGATAGAAAAGATGTAGGCTTGTTCACCAGGTGGATCAGTGAAAGAAGAGGAGAGCCAAAGGTGGTGGTGAACGTTGAAATCTCCTAGAATGGAGATTTCAGAGAAAGGAGAAATGGACAGAATGTGTTCCATCGTAGAAGTAAGATAGTCAAAGAATTTTTGATAGTCAGTAGAATTAGGAGATAAGTAAACAGCACAGATATATTTAGTCAGAGAATGACAGGAGAGCCGAAGCCAGAGAGTAGAGAATTCAGAAGAATCAAGTTCAGGAACATGAGAGCAAGATAGATCGTTGCGTACATATACGCAACAGTCACCTTTGGCTTTGAAACGAGAATAGAGAAAGTATGAGGATACAGAAAAGGGTTTGCTGTCAGTTGCCTCAGACAGCTGAGTCTCAGTGAGAAAGAGAAGGTGAGCTTCAGAGGAGAAGAGGTGGTGCTCGACAGTGTGAAAGTTAGAGGAAAGGCCGCGAATGTTACAGAAATGAAGAAGGAGTGAGTCAGAAAGTGGTTCCAGGCAGCTCTTTGAGTCATCACCGGGAGAGGGGCGGATGGTGGGGGCATTGATGGTCCCCCCCCCTGGGGACTCGGAGGCATGATTTTTATGCGCCATTTCGAAGATAAATTTTGAAAAGGAAGTGTAGTGTGTAGCGTGTATGTAGTTTGGTGTTGACAGTTAGAGAAACATGTATTGGAGAGCATGCTGGTCTACTCTCTGTGTAACTGAGACACTGAAAAAGTTCAGCAAAGGAGGATGGTCAGGAACAAGTCCTGAGGGCTGATGAAACGGGAGCTCCAGCTCTCCCTGTCATCAGCTTTCCATCCTCCTTGGGAGTACTGCCCTGCTCGACTGGTGCTACAGTCTCCTCACTACAGCAATGAACAAGGCACAGGGGGCCATAGACTACATCACAGAATTGGGGGTTAGTCATCATGTAGGTCACAAATGCACATGACACAGATACATCCTCACTATACAGGATCCAGTGGAGATAATGAGTGGGTAACGTTTGACTTGGAATGTCAGGTGGGCCACTCCCATACTGCATTGTGATTGGCTGTACAGTTATATGGCTTAATATATTAAAATGGAGTATTACAAGTTAACCTTTAAAAGAAATTCAAGTTACTTTCCCCATGAAAAAATGGCATCTCATTATGTTAAGTCATTTATGGTACAGCATCATCAAATGGTAAGTGGGATGCCTATCATCTACTCACTTGAGGCAGTGCTGCCTATTTCTTCCTTCACATCTATCACTCTTATTTGTGTCTGTCCTCCTCTCTTCCTGTATCTCCCATCTTTCCTGTCACTATTAATTACAGCACTCACTATTAATTACAGCACTCTTCTTTTCACACAAGGTGGCTCTGCACTGTGTGACATGCCAGGTGGTTCCTATACAGTTGCTCTGGAAACCATGTACAATGCTGGGTGGTAACCACATAGCCAGCTGGGTAATGTGGAGCCTAGTGTGGTGCCTGTTACAGTAATATATCAAATATCTGGCATAATTCAGTCAACCCCCCCTGCCAGATATTGCATTGGTACCCCAAACTGGCTATCCATTTTTGGCACTGAGCCAGATATGTCACCACTCTAAGCTACCCATCTAGGCCCTCTGTCCTAAAACCTTTCCTACAATATTACCCATGAGTAAACAATAAAATCAAACATAAAATACAATACAGTATCAGTGCAGTACGTATAGTACTGTAATATAATCATACTCACCTAGTGATGGCACAGCCACAAACCCAGCCATCATGCAGAACTAGAGTACAGAAGTCAGAGCACTAAGGCATGGGCCACAAGGGAAGTCAAAGCACTACAGCAATGAACAAGGCACAGGGGGCCATAGACTACATCACAGAATTGGGAGTTAGTCATCATGTAGGTCACAAATGCACATGACACAGATACATCCTCACTATACAGGATCCAGTGGAGATAATGAGTGGGTAACGTTTGACTTGGAATGTCAGGTGGGCCACTCCCATACTGCATTGTGATTGGCTGTACAGTTATATGGCTTAATATATTAAAATGGAGTATTACAAGTTAACCTTTAAAAGAAATTCAAGTTACTTTCCCCATGAAAAAATGGCATCTCATTATGTTAAGTCATTTATGGTACAGCATCATCAAATGGTAAGTGGGATGCCTATCATCTACTCACTTGAGGCAGTGCTGCCTATTTCTTCCTTCACATCTATCACTCTTATTTGTGTCTGTCCTCCTCTCTTCCTGTATCTCCCATCTTTCCTGTCACTATTAATTACAGCACTCACTATTAATTACAGCACTCTTCTTTTCACACAAGGTGGCTCTGCACTGTGTGACATGCCAGGTGGTTCCTATACAGTTGCTCTGGAAACCATGTACAATGCTGGGTGGTAACCACATAGCCAGCTGGGTAATGTGGAGCCTAGTGTGGTGCCTGTTACAGTAATATATCAAATATCTGGCATAATTCAGTCAACCCCCCCTGCCAGATATTGCATTGGTACCCCAAACTGGCTATCCATTTTTGGCACTGAGCCAGATATGTCACCACTCTAAGCTACCCATCTAGGCCCTCTGTCCTAAAACCTTTCCTACAATATTACCCATGAGTAAACAATAAAATCAAACATAAAATACAATACAGTATCAGTGCAGTACGTATAGTACTGTAATATAATCATACTCACCTAGTGATGGCACAGCCACAAACCCAGCCATCATGCAGAACTAGAGTACAGAAGTCAGAGCACTAAGGCATGGGCCACAAGGGAAGTCAAAGCACTACAGCAATGAACAAGGCACAGGGGGCCATAGACTACATCACAGAATTGGGAGTTAGTCATCATGTAGGTCACAAATGCACATGACACAGATACATCCTCACTATACAGGATCCAGTGGAGATAATGAGTGGGTAACGTTTGACTTGGAATGTCAGATGGGCCACTCCCATACTGCATTGTGATTGGCTGGTATGTGCTGCTGTGTTGAGGGGTCTGCTCCTGCATTGACTGGGTCCTGTGTCTGAGCTGGATGATACACATTACCGCTGAAAAATGCATAGTACCGTCAAGTGCGTCCCATTTCTGAGCTGGATAATGTTTCAACAGCGCCGAGCAGAAAGCGCCGGATACTACGATAGGCTGGATACTGTGACAACGGATAACTGTGAGATTACTGTAACTGGGTGGAGATGCAAATGCAGTGTCCACTCAGAAACCAAATCTCCAAACTAATCCTTGTGCCTCGCTGTGGTGCAGTGCTGTCAGCCGCATTGGAACATCAGTTAACTGAACAGGATGGCCCTGCAAGGGCGGTAACTTCCCTGTGGTTGATGACTGCCTGATCAGACAGACTGGGCTTGCACATCATCACCATAATTTTGTATTTTATCCCTCTTCTGTCTTTCCTTCCTTCCTTCATCCTTTCCTCTATCTTCTGCCTACAGGTGACTTTATACTCCCTCTTCTGTATTTCTTTCCATCATTCTTTCCTTTTTCTTCTGTCTATGGGTGGCTCTACACTGGGTGACAAGCCTGTACACCAGGAAACCATTTAGTACGCTGGGTGGTAACCAAATAACCAAATTATGGCACCTGGTGGTTTAGTGTATAATTAAAGTGCTCTAATCGGATTAAGCCTGAGTAGGTTTATATCCAAAGGGTGGTTGGGGTTTATTGCTTACATAATGCCACTCAGGGATGAATGAGGCTGGTTGCTCTCATATTAAATGACAGGACCAACTTGCCTAGCCCCAGGTTCCTATGCTCCTCAAGGGGCGACACAGGATTGGATGATGGATGGATGGATGTTTTCTATGTAGCATGGATCAGATGGGTTTGCCTAATAGCCTTGCTTTGGTCTATTCCAGCTCTTTAGTAATACTTTTAGATCTAAGAACTGCAAGTTTTCTGTTGTCACCTGATATTAGATGATACAAAATAAGAGATGAGGGTATTGATGATGATGATGATATAATTTCTGTTCTCACCTGATGTAAGATGTGGTGAGCTAAGTGATGAGGGTATTGATGATGTTGAGCCAAGTCCACTGGTTGTTACTGTGGTGGTGGTGGTGGGTGTCGCGGTGAGGTCCAGCTGGGATGATGAGGTGGAGGCCGGGGAGTTGATGAGGTTTTCCTCAGACCGGGTGTGGCGCAGACTGTGAGCCAACTTGTTTTGTAGAGGTGCTGTGTCAAGGTTGTCCACTTCTAACACCTCAACATAGATGATGTATGGTGCCTGCAGAGATAAAGGGAACTGCAGTACTGTTTATCTCCAAAACAATCTTTTATTGTTCAATCAGGAACATCAGAGCCTGGGGCTAGGGTACTTAGTCCAGACAGTTAAAGGAAGAGTGATCAGTTGCTTGCCCAAGTAATGTAGTATTACCTGAGCAACAAACCCCAATCTCCCATCAGATGTAATCCCTTGTGGGCTACATCTGGTTGGAGTAAACAAGGGAAATTACATTCTCAATTCAGCATCGGAGCTGTACACTGCAGTTCACCTTGGAATGGCTGTGGCTGCACGTCAGTTAATGAGCTGAGGAAAACAGGTATCATAACTGTACCTACAGTTGCATTACTAAAACCTCCTGTGCTGCATGAGGTATATGACATCTTAAAACACCATCTGGGTGGTGTTGCTGTCACATCACTACACCAACAACAAATAATGTCTATCTACTTATCTATCTGTTGTCAGACACCTTAATACTGTAAGGTATGACCACAAATTGACTGTGTGCATGTCACCCTGTCCTCTGCCATCTTGCTGCCCTTTCTCCAACTCACACAATCCCTCTCTCACACATCTCTCCATTTCAATCTCAGTCACTCCCCCCTCTACCTCACTCTTGTACTCACTTCTAGTCAGTCTATCATTCTCCATCCTCTCCACATGGCCAAACCATCTCCAAGTATTTCTCCTAATGCTTTCTAGTATGTTTTCCAATACACCTCTTTGTGACTAACATCATATTCTAGTGTTGAATTTATTGTTACAACTGAGCACTCAAGAAAGAGAAATGGCAATTCCAGCACAAGTTAAAGTGAAGTGTATACTTGTGGTGACTCCACTAACCTTGTCTTTTGAATTGAGGACAACTGCAGCTTGTGGAGGGATGCGAACAACATGATGTGGGGTGTCAGTGGCACAGAGGGGCAAGTACACTCTTGCTGGCAGGTTCAGGTTCAGTACAGAGAGTTCAGCCAGCAGCCTTAAAAAGAAACCTTAAGATTAATACCTACCAACTGTGCAAGGGTCACTAAGGCAGACAAATTTTTTTTTACCATGTCACAATCTTCCCCTAGAAAACACACAATACAGTAGGCGCGGAAAGTGTTGACGCCATCTTAAAAAAAAAAAACATTCTTGTGGTTAGCAAGGAGAAACAAATAAATTAACACTCACCATTGAATTTAGTATTTACTGGCATTCCCCTTCACCTTTATTATCTTCTTAAGGCGTCTGGGGAGACTGATGGCGAAGTTCTGCAGAACAGACGGACTAAAACTGCTCCATAGCTGCAGCCTCAAGTTTAGGCAAAGATGATGTGTCCATACTACGCAGCTGCCGCTTCATGTGCGCCCATAAATTCTCAATGGGATTGATATCAGGGCTGTTTACGGGCCAATCTCGAATAAAGGGAACCTCACAGTCTGTTAGCCACTGTTTCACTGACTTTGCAACATGTGCAGGGGCAGAATCTTGCATAAATACTCTTGCCTTGGTTTTATCAAAAGAGTCACTTAAAACATCACATAATAGCTCCAAATAATTGTTCTGGTTCACTTTTTCATTTGCAGGTAGAATTACCAACTCACCAACACCATAATATGTAAAGCAGCCCCAAGCCATGAGTGAGGCTGGGTATTTAACAAACTTGGAAGTGTACTTAGGATCCAGGGGGTCACTGCCTGGTTTGCGGTACACTCGTGATGAAGGGGTACCAGTGACAGTAAATGTTGACTCATCACTCCAAAGCACAGTTTTCCATTGCTCCTCACTCCAGGCAAGATATTTCTTACAAAAATTTACTCTCTTTTTCTTCTGAAGTGCAGTTAGCAGTGGTTTTTTACGAGCACAAAAACTCCTGTAGCCCAGATCGTCATGCAACAGTTGCTGCACACTTCTGACAGACACATCTGCCAGCAACTGTGGGTTCTTTTCTTTTAAATCCCATGCTGTTAGCCTTGGATCCTTGCTAACTTGTCTTGAGATAAGCTGACGGGTCCTGAAGGTTGTCTTACAAGGTCTCCCAGGCTTGGGAAGTGGAGTGGGAGGAATGGCCTCCCCACTGTCCACGAACCGCTTCACCAGTCTCTGCACTGTCCTCAGTCTAACACCATCTGATTTGCAATATATGGGAGTTTGTGGCCAGCTTTGTATAAAGTAACCACTTCCACATGTTTGTCCTTGCTTGTGGTTACTTCAGGCATGATGAGAATGTGGTAGGTAACCAAATAACTGTGTTATTTGAGTCAAAACATGCCCTCGTGGTGCATCTCACACAGAGACAATCCTCCTCCTGTGGCTGCCCAAACATTACTGAGCCTGCTCCTGTGCCAAACCTATCAAGCAGGGTTGCCAGCTCCCGTTGAAAAAGTGTCAGCTCATTTCGCATCACAGGGGAGGGTAGTATTGACCCTACTTCACTTAACGCAAAGAAGAATGACGTCGGCAAAAAACGTCAATACTTTCCGTGCCTACTGTAATTATTAAGAATGAAAGCTTAGTAATAATACTTATCAACTGCATGAGGGTCAGTATGGCAAACAATCAGATTTTACCAAGTCACAACCTCCTCCTAAAATACAATACACATGCAAGCATGTTGGGAGCCTATATAAACAATACAATACAATCAAATTTACCATCAGTTTTTACCGTCACTATCTTCCCCTAAAATATGACACAACAAAATTTTAACCCACCCAGTCCCCCCGACGTATGATGCACGTCACCATTTTTTTTCACACTTAGACCCAGAGACATGCACTGTATGTCAGTTAATTGCAAGGCCCCTCGTTTGAACATTTCTCAAGATTCACGGGTGATTTTTGGTAGGCACATGTGGAAGACCTTCCTCTACCTGCAGTCAAGCAGGGATATTGCCTGGCCCCACCTGACCCCCCCTCCCCCCACACTCAGCAATTCACCTGTTAGCAGTAACCTAGCCAGTAAAAACATGTTGCGCCACGGTGTCTCCAATGACAAAATTCACAGTGAAAGTGATTCCTGAGGTGGAGGACAAAGAAATAAAGAAGCTAGAGGAAGAAACAAACAGAAGTGATGAGGTGGTAATGTTATAAAGGAAAAGGGCCATATGTTGGGGTTTTTGGAGAGTGAACAATGCTTGTATCACCTATATTATTGTGTGAAAACCAATATAGTCTTGTACTGCACATAAATTCGTACCAAATAAATAAATAAATACGTAATTTTAAGTGGCTTGAATTAGTTAACCCTCCCATAGTTAATTTTCTTTGAAGCCAGGCACCCCGAGAGAGAACGAAAAGGTAAGGCTGACGGTCACCTGCAGCAACATTTATAAGCTCAGGAGGGTGATTTCTCTATGAATTTTCGATGTTTCTCACCAAAGGCGGAGGTTTGAGCCAAAGAAAGAGAGGCTGCAAATCGGCCAGGTTCTGAGGGTGGGTTGGGTTAAAAAGCGGTCGGAACTGGGTGGGTTAATAATCAGTTTTTACCATCACAATCTTCCTTTAAAACACAACACACAACAAGCAAATTACCACCAAATTTCATGCCATAATCTTCCCCTAAAATACAATACACAATAATCAAATTTACCATCAGGTTACTAAATCACAATCTTCTCACTGAATGTGACATACAATCAAAATTTTATCTGGGTCCCCAGGTGTACTTGTGGATGAACAGGGACACAGGGAAAACAAACTCTGTCCTGGAGTCTTACCTTGATGTTTTAGCTTCTTTAGTTGGCTGTGCTCCAAGTCGTTTCCCTATGCTTATGAGAGCATGCACAAATTCCAATTCAGGGGACAGTCTTGGGGCCTAAAGTGACAGAAATGATTTATATTTAGTGGTGTGTCAATGCTTGCTATACTTTATATCCTGGGCAAAGCTCAAAATGTATATATATTTCCATACTGGGAAAAAAGAAAGGAGCAAATTATGAAATTTGAAGAAAAAGAAACCTATCTTCAAAATGATTCACACTAAGGTAACATTTTTGGAAACAAGAAAATATTATTACCATACATAAGCAAGATTTTTAGTCACTCAAAACTTTAACTGAGGCCAACATGAACTATAAATAAATAAATAAACTAAAGTGCATTTATTCTAATGTGACCAAGATCCCTAACCTTTGCAGCTCATTTAATAACCAAAAGTAATCAGACTGGAAGGTTGATTTGCTTAGTAACCAAGAAGACACCTGCCTCATAACTAAGGCTTATCAGTTTCTTGCAACCACTAGTGGTATAGTCAAGTCGTATAATCTGCGGCAATATGGTTCTGGACCACTGTCGCGCTTTAGAAATTGTGTGGTTTATAAATAACTTATGGGAAAAATTACTCATGGTTCTGGCCTTTCAGCCAAGTTACCACATATCACCCTACCTACACCCACCTAGTCACCAGCGAACACTAGCTCACAAATAATTATTCAATGCATGTCTTACTGGGAATAAAGAATACTGAACATTAAATAAACTATTTTACGTGGAAGGGATGGGAGGTGAGGGTTCCAAGGCTAGAGGCAAACTAGGGCCTCTCGGCATGAGGTGAATGTGGTGGTGCCTCACGCTGGCACTGTCTCAGCCCCTCTTCTTCCTCCTCAGCCTCCCTCAGGAACCTCTCAAAGTCCGCTGCAGAGATAACTGAAGTGGTGTTGTCATCGTTATCAGATGTCTTTATGTCACTGAGTGAGTGCGAAGGGCCAGGCTGTGGCTCAGACTGTGCTCCTGCCCGGGCAAAGTAGCAGGTGATCAGCTCCTGGTAACGCTTGTTAACAAGCCTGTTATGCATTTCCTTGTAAAATGCCACCACTTTTTCCATACAGGCCACAAACTCATTATGCCTTTTTTCATTTCTCTCAAAGGCTAGCACTTTTTCAATCAAACTGTCCACACCCACTAACACATCAGTCGGGTCCTTCATGGAAGGCTTGTGCCTCTCCACTCACTGAGCTCTATAGTATGAAGACGCTTTCTCATAGGTAGCATCGTGTAATTTATGCAGCCGTCGCCAGGGCAGTGCTGGTGTAGCGGCAGCCATGTTACACCACACCTGATGCCCGCTTTGTGGGTTTTTGAAAGCTGCTGATCATTCTGGAAAATATAGCGCCATGATCCACTGTGCAGCTTATGGATACAAAAATGGGCGCAGGAATTCATCGAAGAGAGTTGGCGTTACATTTCACAAATAAGAAATATATCTTACTGCTAATTCTATAACAGTACTGCCCCCTGGGGTGGGGTGGAAAGATTCTTCCTCAGTCTCCCTGCATGAATGAGGCCACTAAAAGGGGCCCATTTATCTCCAGTCTTTCTCTCCATGTTCTCTTCTCTTCTGTTCACATTCACTTGTAGATATTTCCATGTTTCTTCTGGCCTTTATCAATTTGGACATTTGGTTTCATGGCATGGATAGTCTAAGGAATTCCCACATCATTTCAACACCATTACTTCGACGTAAAACAGCTTCAACGTCACAATCATTTCAACGTTCATACCACACTATCTTTTCCCTTTCTGCCATTACCTTTCTCTGCCTTAGTACTATAAAGGGTAAGTTCTGCACTGCAGCAACCTATGGCATTATTTTATACTCATTGGCTAAATGTACCCGATATAATTCGCTGAACTAGGCAGAACAAAAATCATAATCCATATGTTTTTGTATTATAAGCGATGAACGTACTGTATCTTATTAATAACCACTGCTTAGTGAAAATAAAGTATTTGAATTTGAATACTGGTGTTCCAATATGGTGGCCAAAATCACATGCTCTTGTCAAAGATAGCCACTCCATACTATAGAGTTCAGTGTCTCCACCACACCCCCTCCACCTGCCTGATGCTCACTTTCCATACAAGCCACATGCATATAATCCTCAATCACCGCATCTAACACTGCCTCAAAGGAGTCTGGGTCACTGTTCACCACTGCCATGACGTCCTGAGCTGTCACCTCGCTACACCTGGGTACTTGATGGGCAAGAGTCACAACCTCCTCCACTCCTTGCTGCAGTTGCTGTGGCTGGTCAGTGACTGGCATGCTGAGGTGCACTAAGGCTGCCCAGCTCAGGCTACCCCATGTCTTAAGTAACCCTTCAGTGAAGTCCTTGACGCTGTATTGGTGCCAGAACTCTGCAACAGTCAGGACTTCCTGTGGGGTTGTGGCGCCTCTTCCTTGTTGCCTGCCTCGGCATTGCTACCATTGCCACCAACAGGCCCCTCAATCCCCTCCAACACCTCCATCTCTGGCACGTCAGTGGTCACTGCACTAATGAACTTTCCATACATAAACTGATTGTACAGAACTTTTGTGTGGGTCAAGGGGCTGGAGTACAGACGCTGTGTTTGGGGGGAAGAACAGCACTTTCACCTATGAGTGGCAAGAGTTGAGATGTTGAGGGTGGCATGGTGCATTGTCCATTAGGAACAGCACCTTGAAGGGCACGTCCTGCCTCTGGTAGTGCTCCTTGGCGTCCCTCACAAACAAACCAAACCAGTTCACCACTAAGTTCGTTGTTGCTCAAGCTTTTGCCTGCTGCCGCCAGTAGACCCCTGACTCGCTCATGTCATTCAGGTCCCTGAAAGCTCGGGGTTTTTTTGCCTTGTGAATAACGAACGGCTTGATCTTGAAGTTCCCTGCAGCACTCATACACAGAATAATGATGTACTGGGACTTGTCCACCTTCCTCCCCCAGGCCTGTCGTTGCTTCTTGGAGATGTAGGTTGTTGAGGGCAGGAATTTCCACTGTAGTCCTGTTTCGTCCATATTAAAGATGGTGGTGGGAGTGTAACCACCATCATCAATCACTACTTTCAGGATGGTTGGGAAATCAGCGGCAGTGGAGGTGTCTGCAGAGGCACGTTCACCAGAATGGTGAACGTCCTTCACACACTTCGTTTTCATTTTCGAAGGCTCCAACATGCTTGCATGCGTCGGCCTTGGTCACCTAATGGCGGCTCTCCACACTGCTCAATCCCTGGCAGCCTCCCTGTTCAGTCCCTTAACCCTTAAGTCACTCTTAATGACCTCGTCCCATGTCTTTCTCGGTCTACCCCTCCCAACCCCTCCCCCAATATTAACACCTCTCACCCTCTGTACCCAATTATCATCCCCCATCCTCTCCACATGTCCAAACCACCTCAGCCTACCTCTCCTCATCACAACACCAATACACCTCAGTCCCATCCTACCTCTCAACTCTTCTATCGTAAACCCAGCCCCCACAGGCCTTGCATGCAGGGACACACTGCACATCCACCTAATCAATGTCATTTCTGTACGTTGAAACCTGCAAATATCCTCTTCCTTTACTGCCCAGGTCTCACTACCAAACAGCATCACACTCCTAACACATGCTGCATACAAAGACCCCTTAGTACGTAAGGGGAGTCCTCTCCATGTCAGGAGAGGCAACAGCTCCCTGAACTTCTTCCAACCACTTCTCACCCTAGCAACCGAGCAAGCTCCTGCCCCACATCCGGCACATAACATGTCTCCCAAATAACGAAACTCTTCCACACACTCAAGAGACTCACCTGCAAGTTCAACCCTCTCACGCCTAACAATCTCCACCTGCTCTCCCTGACACGCCACACACATGAAATCAGCATCATCTCGCAGTCTACCTCTAATACAGTCACAAATACAGTCACAACTTGTTATATGATGGGATTACAGGTCCTTAATGTATAACGAGTTTATAGTAAATCAAGAGACTGAAATACATTATAAAAGGGGGGTTACGTCAACTCAACTTCCCAAAGTCACCTACCAAAGACTGAAACAAAAATGACAACCCACCTTAATCACTTCCTTTGTTGGTCCAAGTCATCCCCCCCCGAGGCTGGGGGACAGCTAGTGCTTACAGGCACTAGTGGTCAGCCTCTGAGTCAGACAGGAACAGGATAGGGGGAGGGGAATCCGACCTAGGGCTCACTGGTGAGGTTGGTGAGGCAGTCGAGCAGCTGGTGGATGGTCTGGGAGAGACGGCAGTGGGGGGGTTTAGTGGCAGCTGACTTAAAGAAGGCGGTGGCTTGCCTCTGACGTCAGTCAAGAAGCTCACAATACACCTGTAACACCTTACTGACCTGGTAACGGGCATGGGCACTCCTGGTGGAAATCAGGTCACGTTGTCCCATTTGCTCCATAAACTCGTCAATGCCATTAATGAACTGTGTGAGGAAGGTGACTGACAGTTCACGCCGTGGTTGTACCTCCAGTCCGAGTGGAAAAGACAGGGCTTTGAAGCGGTGGCGGGACTGCGTAACTGAGCCAAAACAGTGCTCTGCATGCCGGGCCGCCATCTTGCCTGAGATGAGTGATGGTTGCCTTGCGTGCACCTGGCACTTCGTACGAAATTTTCCAATGGCAATATCATTATAGCAGAAAATTCATCATAAGTCGGATTTTTGGATGTAACTTGTTTGTTATCGTTGTAGTGAATTATCGTATACCGAATCAACGTATAACTAGTTGTGACTGTATTCTGGAACCATCCGGGGCTGGCTTGAAAGGGCTTGGCAGGGGGTCACATGAAGGCGTTGGTAGGTGACAGTGTGAAAAAGCTTAGCCTTCTCTCGCAGCAATGGGCCATCCACCGCAATGTTCTTCCTGGCCTCCTGCCGAAAAAACATCTCGAGGCACCTCTCAGTCCAGATGATGGTCTCTTCAGAAGACTGAAGACGTCCATCCAATGCCCGACACCCATAGGCCCGTATACACTTCAATACCTCCTCCTTGATCTTGTAAATTGTGCGGACAGTAGATTCACTAACACCACAGTCAGCAGCTACTCTTGCCTTTATCTCTCCATTATTGATGTGATGAATAACATCCATTTTTTGGTCATTATTTAAGTATGGCTTTTTTTTTTTTTTCCTGTTCCTTTTGCAACGAAGTCTTAGGTTGGTTGTGGTCTGGCATCATATCACACTAGAAGGGCAAGTAAGAGAACCAAAAATAAGGGCCAGATAGTCCTAAAAAACCGAGCAGGTGGTTGCTCTTGCAGTTGGTGGTACAGGAATAAACGGTGGAGGGAAGCGGTGCATGCACTTACTGCCAGGGAAGGTTATAATTGGCTTGTCAGCGCTTATCATGCTTGCCTGTGAATGTCTGATGGCAGCAGTTTGCACAGACGTGTGGCATAGTAATCTCAACCAAAACGTGTCACTTTGGTGTCGAAGGCCTGTGTTTTAACCTGTGGATTCCGTAATTACCTTTTTTTTTTTATCCCACCTCATGGTGTGTAGAATTTTTTTGTTTTCATAAACTTGAAGATTCAGGGCATCATCTGGTGAAAACAAAATAATCTCTCTCTTCATTTTTGTGTTGGGCCATGCATAAGTTTACCTAAGGAAGTAGTGAAAAAATGAAAAAAATATATACTGTATACTATATATATAAATATATACT
>JAGKTI010002515.1:55045-66201 GCA_018397915.1 Birgus latro
GAAACGTGAAATGACGAAGTGTGAAGTTAAGAATCAATGGGAAAAATAGATGGGCATTCCAGTGGGACAGCTACCTTACCCTATCAAAGTCCTATAACACCAAACAGGCCCTACCCAAAATTAAATATGGAGTGTTTACTAGTTGCTTTTACAGCATAACACAATAAACATATACCTGAAATGACATTAGAACTGTTATAAAGAGCTGGAACTCCAAAAATCCTAACCAGAAATAAAGTAAACACTGGCATGCGTGGCAGGTGAAGGTGTGTTGAGGGTGGATTAGCTAGTTACTTGGTGACATGGCCCTCTCTGGGGAAGCCTTATCACCTAAGCCAAAGCCCTCGAAGTCGAATTCAGGCTCCAGCAACTCCACTTCCTCTCTGTCCACTTCTCCTCCTTCATCCTCCTCTCCTGTCACGTCTAAGTCTTGCATAATAGCAGCCACATTCTGTGTCATATTAAAAAATCGTGTGATCCTGACTTGTCTCTGCTCCAGTATGTTTCTGTTGTAGACTGCCATCACTTGAGACTTCAGATCATTCAAGGTGGATAGGATCTGGGTAGCCTCAGGCATAGTCCCAGGAAAGGCTGTTGGCATGTCGGTTATGGTGGACGGGCTGTGGGACAATTTCTGGGTGGTCATCTTCTCCTATGCAGTGTGATCTGGCCTTTCATTCTCTTCACCAGAGTTCATCTCTTCCTCTGTTATGTCAACCACACCTGAGTCTAAGTCGTAGTGTGTCAAGTGGTGTCTTACAGCCATTTCGTCCACCTCTGCTGTGTCTAGGCTTAAGCATCTGATCGCACTCTAAAAGCTAACTCCATTAGGTGAATATTGATAGTTAAAAACAGTGGCACAAATAAAGGTTGAGGGAAAAAGAACACACATATTTACTTTATTGTTATTTTGCATGCACTCACCTGCTTGTTGAGAGGTTCCTTTCTTCCTTAGGGGTATGATGCAACATAACAGTAACCAACGTTACCGATTTTCATTACAATACTGTTTATTCTTCCTTTGAATTGTTCTAACTAACACTTGGTTGGTTAACATTGGTTAACTTAAAAACTAACTCCATTAGATGACTACTGATAGTAAAAAACCATGGCACAAATAAAGGTTGAGGGGAAAAAAAAACACACACATTTACTTTATTGTAATACGATGTGCACTCACTTGCTTGCTGAGAGGTTCCTTGTTCTATCTCAGGGGAATGATGCAACATAACAGTAACCAACGTTACCGATTTTCATTACAATACTGTATATTCTTCCCCTGAATTGTTCTAACTAACACTTGGTTGGTTAACGTTGGTTAACTCTAAAAACTAACTCCATTAGATGAATCGTTTCGTTTCGTTTCGTTTTTAAGGCTCCAACATGCTTGCATGCATCGGCCTTGGTCACCTAATGGCAGCTCTTCATGCTGTTTGATCTTTGGCAGCCTCCCTGTTCAATCCCTTAACTCTGAGGTCACACTTAATAACCTCATCCCATGTCTTTCTCGGTCTACCCTCCCCCAATATTAACACTTCTCACCTTCTGCACCCAGTTATCATCCCCCATCCTTTCCACATGTCCAAACCACCTCAGCCTACCTCTCCTCATCATAACACCAATACACTTCAGTCCCATCCTACCTCTCAACTCTTCCATTGTAAACCCAACCCCCCCAGGCCTTGCACGCAGGGACGGACTGCACATCCACCTAATCATTGTCATTTCTGTACGTTTAAGCCTGCGAATATCCTCTTCCTTTACTGCCCAGGTCTCACTACCATACAGCATCACACTCCTAACACATGCTGCATACAAAGACCCCTTAGCACGTAAGGAGAGTCCTCTCAATGTCAGGAGAGGCAACAGCTCCCTGAACTTCTTCCAACCACTTCTCACCCTAGCAACCGAGCAAGCTCCAGCCCCACGTCCGGCACATAACATGTCTCCCAAGTAACAAAACTCTTCCACACACTCAAGAGACTCACCTGCAAGATCAATCCTTTCACGCCTAACAATCTCCATACGCTCTCCCAGATACGCCGCACACATAAAATCAGCATTATCTCGCAGTCTACCTCTAATACCACTACATCTCTTGTGCACCCATTTATCACAAACACTGCACAAGATGGAATGACTTCCCACACCTTTGTGGCAAACTGCACATTGCCATTCTCCCTCTCCTCTGATTGTACCACCACAAACCCTAGATATTATCACTTTTGTTTTATCTGCATTTGCCCTTAAGCTCTTGTGCCCCATACCATCTCTCCATTTCTTAAATCTTTCCTCCGCCTCCTTTTCATTCTCCGCAATCAACACCAAATCATCAGCATACAACATCTCCCACGGGAGTCCATCTCTGAAGTCACGTGAGACGGCTTCAAGTACCATGATAAACAACAAGGGACTCAAAACTGACCCCTGATGCACACCAACATTCACATAAAAACTCATCAGTCGAAACTCCATTCACTCTTACCTGGGTGCGAGCACCCACGTACATGGCCATAACCACCCTAACCAGCCACTCTTCCAACCCTAGCTTTTTCATTGCCCACTTCACCACTTCTCTAGGGACTCTGTCAAAGGCCATTTCCAGATCAACAAAAACAAAATACAATTCCCTTTTCTTTCCAATATATTTTTCCTGAAGCTGTCAAACAATGAATATGGCATCAGTGGTCCCCCGGCATGGCATAAACCCAACCTGCATCTCATCAATATTCACTCTTTCTCTAATCATACCTGCTAGAACTCTCTCCATTACTTTCATTATCTGATCTAAGAGCTTTATGCCTCTGTAATTTTCCCTTTCCAGGGTATCACCCTTCCCTCTGTACACATTTACAATTACACTCTTCAGCCAATCATTTGGGACAACACACTCGTATATAATCATAATTATCAGGTCAGTGACTAACCTCACCCCAGTGTCTCCTGAGGCCTTCAACATTTCAGTGGTCAACCGAGACACACCTGCTGCCTTCCCCACCCACATTCTGCCAATTGCCTCACTCACAGTAGCAGTGCCAATCAAAGGCCAAGGGCCAAACACTGGATCAGCTGGCTCCAAACCATCCCTATCCCAATCAAACTCCTCATTCAACGACCAGCTATAATCCTCTGTCTATGCATCTTAAAAATCCCCACTGTTCACCACAACCCTTCCTTCATCATTCTTCACACACTGCTCACCTACAATGACTCAATTATCCCTCTTCACCTGATTTGCCACCCTAAAAATCGTATTTCTCTTATCCCCATGATTTAGATTATCAAGTAAAAGTCTCTGTGACTCAGACTTCGTCCTGTATACCACTCTTCTAGCCCTAAGCCCAGCCAAGTACTCCTCCCTGTTACCACAGTTCTTCCATTCCTGGAAAAGCCTTCTTTTCTCCTTAACTGCAGCTTCTACACCCTCATCCCACCACCAAGTTACTTTATGTCTTGGTGGGCCTCTTGTCCAACCGCATATTGCATCAGTAACTCTCAAGAGGTTGTTCTTAAGGGCTCTATACTGTTCATTAACGCCTCTATCTACGGCTCCCTGTTCAGCCACCATTCTCCTCATCTCACTGTAAAAGGCATCCCTTATTGATTAGTTTCCCAGCTTCCATATTTTCTAGGTACTTATGTCTTCCTTCTCATAACTTGTTCTTTAAGCACCATGTCACAAATCAATAGTTTGTGCTGCTGCACACACTCCTCGCTTCCTTATTATAACTTTAACATCCCTCAGTAACCACCTATCAACCCTCCTGACAAGAAAGTATTCTATCTGACTGCTATTTCCCCCAGACTCGTACATAATCAGACGACTCATTCTTTTTCTAAAATGTGTGTTGCACACAGTCATGTCCATAGCCTCCCCAAACTCGAGTATTCTTTCCCCTTCCGCATTCCTCACACCACATGCACATCCCCCATGGACTCCTTCATAACCTTGAGCTGCTTCACACACATGACCATTCAAATCCCCTCCCAGAACCACTACCTCATCATCGCCCATACTACCTACTACACGTATTAAATCATCCCCAAATCTATCCTTCTCTGTGTCATCCAATCCTGCCTGTGGATCATATGCCGATATAATTACAAGCATTTTCCTACCGATCAAAATTTTCACTACTAATATCCTATCACTTACTTTCATAACATTCGTAACGTATTTCACCCATTTCTCCATAACCAACACCCCCATATCCATCAGTTCCCCCCTGCCGAAACAACTTATAGTAGCAATCCTTCCTAACAATCTTTCTGGCTGATCCACCCCTGTACTGGACTTCCTGCAAACATGCCACATCCACCCACCTCCTATTGAATGCCTCAACGACTTCCCCTGCTCTTCCCCTCAAACTTCCCACATTCCACAAACCCACTCTAAACCCCCTGGGTGATTTACTGTCCTCAGGCTTGCTTTGATAGTAAAAAATCATGGCACAAATAGAGGTTGAGGGGAAAAAAACACACACACATTTACCTTATTGTTATTGTATGTGCACTCACCTGGTTGTTTTTCCTTAAGGGTATGATGCAACATAACACTAACCAACATTACCGATTTTCATTACAATACTGTATAGTCTTCCCCTGAATTGTTCTAACTAAAACTTAGTTGGTTAACTTTGGTTAACTCTAAAAACTAACTCCATTAGATGAATCGTTTCGTTTTCGTTTAGTTTTTGAAGGCTCCAACATGTTTGCATGCGTCGGCCCTGGTCACCTAATGGCGGCTCTCCACGCTGCTCGATCCCTGGCAGCCTCCCTGTTCAGTCCCTTAACCCTTAAGTGACACTAAATGACCTCGTCCCATGTCTTTCTCGGTCTACCCCTCCCAACCCCTCCCCCAATATTAACACCTCTCACCCTCTGTACCCAATTATCATCCCCCATCCTCTCCACATGTCCAAACCACCTCAGCCTACCTATCCTCATCACAACACCAATACACTCCAGTCCCATCCTACCTCTTAACTCTTCCATCATAAACCCAGCCCCCCCCCAGGCCTTGCACGCAGGGACGCACTGCACATTCACCTAATCATTGTCATTTCTGTACGTTTAAACCTGCGAATATCCTCTTCCTTTACTGCCCAGGTCTCACAACCAAACAGCATCACACTCCTAACACATGCTGCATACAAAGACCCCTTAGCACGTAAGGAGAGTCCTCTCAATGTCAGGAGAGGCAACAGCTCCCTGAACTTCTTCCAATCACTTCTCACCCTAGCAACCGAGCTAACTCCAGCCCCACCTCCGGCACATAACATGTGTCGCAAATAACAAAACTCCTCCACTCACTCAAGCGACTCACCTGCAAGTTCAACCCTCTCACACCTAACAATCTCCACCTGCTCTCCCCGACACGCCGCACACATGAAATCAGCATCATCTCGCAGTCTACCTCTAATACCACTACATCTCTTGTGCACCCACTTATCACAAACACTACACAAGATGGAATTGCTTCCCACACCCTTGTGGCAAACTGCACATGGCCACTCTCCCTCTTCTCTGATTGTACTGCCACCAACCCTAGATATCATCACTTTTGTTTTATCTGCATTTACCCTTAAGCCCTTGTACCCCATACCATCTCTCCACTTCTTAAATCTTTCCTCAGCCTCCTTTTCATTCTCTGCAATCAACACCAAATCATCAGCATACAACATCTCCCATGGAAGTCCATCTCTGAAGTCACGTGAGAGGGCTTCAAGCACCATGATAAACAACAAGGGACTCAAAACTGACCCCTGATGCACACCAATATTCCCGGGAAACTCATCACTCAAAGCTCCATTCACTCTTTCTTACCTGGGTGCGAGCACCCATGTACATGGCCATAACCACCCTAACCAGCCACTCTTCCAACCCTAGCTTTCTCATTGCCCACTTCACCACCTCTCTAGGTACTCTGTCAAAGGCCTTTTCCAAATCAACAAAAACAAAATACAATTCCCTTTTCTTTCCAATATATTTTTCCTGAAGCTGTCGAACAATGAATATAGCATCAGTGGTCCCCCTGCCTGGCATAAACCCAAACTGCATCTCATCGATATTCACTCTTTCTCTAATCATACCTTCTAGAACTCTCTCCATTACTTTCATTATCTGATCTAAGAGCTTTATACCTCTGCAGTTTCCCCTTTCCAGGGCATCTCCATTTCCTTTGTACACATTTACAATTACACTCCTCAGCCAATCATCTGGGACAACACACTCATATATAATCCTATTTATCAGGACAGTGACTAACCTCACCCCAGTATCTCCTGAGGCCTTCAACATTTCGGCAGTCAACCCAGACACACCTGCCGCCTTCCCCACCCGCATCCTGCCTATTGCCTGACTCACAGTAGCAGCGTCAATCAAAGGCCAAGGGCCAAACACTGGATCAGCGGGCTCCAAACCTTCTCTATCCCAATCAATCTCCTCATTCAACAATCGGCTATAATGCTCTCTCCATGCATCATTAATATCCTCACTGCTCACCACCACCCTTCCATCATCATTCATCACACAGTGCTCACCTACAATGTCCCGATTATCCCTCTTCACCTGATTTGCCACCCTAAATATAATATTTTTCCTTTCTCCATGATTTAGATTATCAAGCAAAAGTTTCTGTGACTCAGACTTCACCCTGTATACCTCTTTTCTAGCCCTGCGCTTGGCAGCCAAGTACTCCTCCCTGTTACCACCATTCTTCCATTCCCGGAAAAGCCTTCTTTTCTCATTAACTGCAGCTTCTACACCCTCGTCCCACCACCAAGTTACTTTATGTCTTGGTGGGCCTCTTGTCCAACCACATATTGTATCGGCAACTCTCAAGAGGTTGTTCTTAAGGGCTCTATACTGTTCATTAATGCCTCTATCTACGGCTTGCTGTTCAGCCACCACTCTCCTCATCTCACTATAAAAGGCATCCCTTACTGATTGGTTTCCCAGCTTCCATATTTTCCTCCTAGGTACATATGTCCTCCTCCTCATCACTCGATCCTTAAGCACCATGTCACAAATCAACAGTTTGTGCTGCTGCACACACTTCTCGCTTCTTATAATTTTAATATCCCTCACTAATCTCCTATCAACCCTCCTGACCAGAAAATAATCTATCTGACTACTATTTCCCCCGGACTCATACGTAATCAACCGGCTGATTCTTTTCCTAAAATGTGTGTTGCACACAATCATGTCCATAGTTTCCCCAAACACGAGTATTCTTTCCCATTCCGCATTCCTCACACCATACGCACATCCTCCATGGACTCCTTCATAACCTTGAGCTGCTTCACCCACATGACCATTTAAATCCCTTCCAAGAACCACTACCTCAACATCACCCATACCACTCACTACACGTATTAAATCATCCCAAAACTTATCCTTCTCTGCGTCATCCAATCCCACCTGTGGAGCATATGCCGATATAACTGAAACCAACCTCTGCCCGACCAAAATTTTCACTACTAATATCCTATCACTTACTCTCATAACATTCATGACATATTCCACCCATTTCTCTGCAACCAACACACCCACACCCCCATATCCATCAGTTCCCCCCTGCCAAAACAACTTATAGTGGCAATCCTTCCCAACAATCTTTCTGGCTGATCCACCCCTGTACCGGACATCCTGCAAACATGCCACATCCACCCACCTCCTACTGAATGCCTCAACGACTTCCCCTGCTCTTCCTCTCAAACTTCCCACATTCCACGAACCCACCCTAAACCCCCTGGGTGATTTGCTGTCCTCAGGCTTTCCTTGGTGCTTGTTTTTGTAGTTCATAGTCATAGTCGGTAAGATAAAGGGGGGTAAACATTCCAAAGGCCCGACCCATTGCACAGACCCAGGTCCAGGCAATGGATCTGGGACCCCTAGCCCACCAGCTTACCAGTGGCTGTGGGGGTGGCCTCGGGGCACCTTGCCAGGACAGCTGCAGGGACACCCTCCAAGCGTGGCTTGGCACTGCAACTGCCCCGCCATTATACACCCAATGATAGGGCAGCCTCCTGGGGCGCTCCTCCCAGGTTCGGGCCCCTCTCTATTGAGCGGAAGCGGCAGTCTGGGAATCGCAATGCCCTGTACCCTCTAGCACAGGTTCGAGCCCCATCTCGCCCCAGACCCATGATCTATGCCGGCGGAACCCCAGTCAAGCCTCCCCCCAAAGTCCGCCACTAGGTAGCGGGGACAAAGTTTTCTGGCCACATGCCCTTGCTGGCGTCAAACCCTGTAATGTAGTGGGATACGTTGTGTAATATGTAAAGCGCATGTGGTGTAGTGCATAGGATAGTTAGAGGAAATGTTTGGGAGAGTATGCTGGTCTACTCTCCATGTTCCTGTCACACTGAAAAGGTCAGCAAAGGGGGATGGTTAGGTAACTAGTGAGACAGGAGCTCCAGCTCTCCCTATCACCAGTATTCCCATTCCACCAGTATTCCCCTCGGGAGTACTACCCTGTTCGGCCCGTGCTACAGTAAAAAACCGTGGCACAAATAAAGGTTGAGGGAAAAAAAAAAAAACATTTGCTTTATTGTTATTTTACTTGCACTCACCTGCTTGTTGAGAGGTTCCTTGTTCTTCCTTAGGCGTATGATGCAACATAACAGTAACCAACATTACCGATTTTCATTACAATATTGTATATTCTTCCCCTGAATTGTTCTAACACTTGGTTGGTTAACTCTAAAAACTAACTCCATCAGGTGGATATTGATACAGTAAAAAACTGGCACAAATAAAGATTAAGGGGAAAAAAACACAGACACATTTACTTTGTTGTTATTTTACATGCACTCACCTACTTTTTGAGAGTTGCCTTGTTTTTTCTGTGTGTTGTCCTTATGGTGCTGTCAGGAGCCCCAGTCAGGCGACGTATCTCAGGGGATGTCAACCCCTCCTCAATGAGCTGCAAAATCCACTGCTTCTCGGCTGCACAAAAATCACAACGGTGAAGGGGTCTGTAGTACCGCCACTGTATCGACAGAGGGCAGGGTGGTCACAAGATGGCCGCCAACAAATGAACATCGGTATGCATCATCTGCTGAGTGTCGGCTGGCAGCTGGAAGCGGCGACGAAGATTGGGAGGAAATGACGAAGTTTGTGACATATTGGAAACTTTTTTCTTTTGCGAAAAAAGAAGTGTCGAAGTAAAATTCATCGAAATACGAGGACTTACTGTAAATACAGTATGTGTATATATATATATACAGTAAAACCTCAATATAACGGACTTTAGTACACCGGAATTTGCTTTTATCGGACTCGAGGAGCTACCGGACTAAACTCCTATATATCGGAAAAAGTCCAATATAGCCAGAAAGCAGTCCGGACTGCCTGACCACTTCAGCTATGTTCACCACAATAAGACAAGTAAAAGACATGTTTTTCAGTGCACAGTACAGTATTATTATACCATCTGATTAGTGTAGTGAAGGTATAACACAGTACAATACTGCAATGGTGGTGAAAACTACCGATGCAATCCGGACTAATGTCTGATATATCAGAAATAGTCCGGATTAGCAGGGGTAAGTCCGGATGTAACTTTTATTGGAAAATCGCATATTTCGGACTGGCCTGAGCCCCAATTAGTCCGATATAGTGAGGTCTTACTGTATTGTAATGCGTGACTAGCGTCACTTTAAATCAGGAGTAATGATATTATTTATTACAATTTTTCTGCTGCAAGTACACGTGGCACCATTGCTTTCATATGAAGGTGACTTGAGAATAGTGACGCAGGGTTGCCAATTTAACGACTTTGCAGCTAGACCTATTTTTTGCTTCTACTTAGCGTCACAATTTAACGTCTGGCAACATGATATCTAGCTACATTCTGGATATTTTTGCAATTTTTAGGTGATATGCTAGTGACTAATCGTCTTTTCTAGTGATATTTTGTGGTGTTTACTATCTAGTGACCTTTTAGCAAGAGTTCAAGGCTACACTAGCGAGATTGGCAACCCTGCGTCCACGGTGTCATGTGAATTGGAAAATTTGCAGGCGAGGCACAGACTTCAAATACTGTTCTCCACGTTCAGTTGTTCACTGGTTTCAGCTTCACTAGTTCATGAAACAGCATGCCACATACGTACAGAAATGAGGAATGTGCAGATATCGTCTATTTTTACACATTCTGGGATGGTAATGCCAGTGCTACAGCCAAGGAATACAGGTGGAGATACTCAGTGGTGCCATGTTTACTTGCAGCATAAAAGACTGCAATAAATAATACTCTTCCTGACTTAAAGTGACGCTAATCTCGCTTTACAACAATGCTGTTTCATTAAATGAGCTGTGGGTGTTATGATAATGCTAGTAGCAAAAGCCCACAAACCAAACATTACATAACTGGCAACAATACACCAGCCACTCCTCCCTCCGTACTCCCTTGCAATCCATAAAATTTGAATTTAATCCTTAATTACAGTTGATTTGTGCAAAAGAATTGCAGGAATGCATGACTTTATATTAAAGAATCAATAGACTAAGTACAGTTTCTTCTTCAAACTCGTTTGTGCTGATAGGATATGGGATTTTCATGTGCAGTACAGAATAAGCTAATACAGTAATACTCATTTCCCGTCGCCCTGCGAAGCTCCAACGCTATGACACCTGGAACCCACGAAACTTTTACACTCAAACAGCCTAATACTGGGTACTGAGCTGGGGTCACAAAGAGTATATGTTTACAGAACAAAATATACTCAGAATTACATGATAGATCATTGCTGTAAGTTTTTGTCATACGTCGCATTACACCCTGTATATCGGAAAAAGTCCGATAAAGCCAGAAAGCAGTCTGGACTGCCTGACCACTTCAGCTATGTTCACCACAATAAGACAAGTAAAAGACATGTTTTTCAGTGCACAGTGCAGTATTATTATACCATTTGATTAGTGTAGTGAAGGTATAACACAGCACAATACTGCAATGGTGGTGAAAACCACTGATGCAATCCGGATTAATGTCTGATATATTGGAAAAGTCCGGATTAGCAGGGTTAAGTCCAGATGTCACTTTTATCGGATTTTCGCATTTTTCGGACTGGCTTGACCCCAATTAATCCGTTATAATGAGGTCTTACCGTATATATATATATATATATATATATATATATATATATATATATATA
>JAGKTI010002516.1:0-10016 GCA_018397915.1 Birgus latro
TCATTCTGTTACTCTTTAAACACCTGCGTTGGAGGCATGTTATCAATGTGACCGTCGGTGATTGTAGCAGACCTTTCGTATTTTCTCTAGTTTTGTCCTCCTTCCATCATCCCTCCCTCCTTCTCGTTGCTCCCTACCCTTTCCTCCTTCCATGTTTTTCCTGTTATAGACTCTCATCGCTTTCCTTCTGCCATTTACTTTTTCCCGTCTATCCATTCCTTTGCAAATAATTCCATCTTTTCATTCACAACTCAGATGGTGACACCTAGAGACTTCGAGTGAGTGTGGCAGACTTAGAAACATATCTCGTCGTTTATTTATTGTGCTTTGAACCTCCCAACCCGCACCCTCACCAACGCGAAGGACATTACGTGACTATATTTGATGAATCATCCCAATATACTGGCAATATATGTGAGATGGCTGTTGCATAATTGTACTGTTATTTCCCTCTTTCAGTCCTTTCCCCTCCTTTTCAGCTAGAATACTGTATATGCCTTTGATACCCTTCAGTCGATTCTGGGGAGTGACGCCTTCTTGTGGTGACACCGATATAATTGGGCAACTTCACAGCTTGATTGTAGAAACGTCCCTCATCTACCTCCCCATCCCCTGAAAAGAGGATGGTGGATTGCAGAAGAGCATGTGAAGCCTGTAGTCAATTGGGTTCACATTTCAGATGAACTTTTTTTGTGTGTGTGTGTGTGTTCGACTCTGGGCATAGGCTTCACTGCCTGCTCCCAAGGCCCAGTAGTCCTCCTACATATTATACACTTCTACATGTCACCACTTCGGCACTAACATCCACCGTCCATATTGAATACATGCTAGGGCTGTCTCATACAGGACTGGTGTACTGGTATTAGCGGGGTTATTTTTATGACATGTCGGCGGGTCTTCTGGTAGATCAGTAAAGTAATCCTTAAACTGTTCCCTGCCCCAGTGGGGATTTGAACCTGGGTCCAGTAGGACCGCAGGCCACCTCTCTACCGACTGAGCCACGGCCTCCCCCTGGGGTTGTAATGCCACTACTGCTACACCTTTCTTCCCTTATTATGTTCCCCTCCCCCTCTATTTTTTCCTGTAATTCAACAATTTCTCTTCTCTTCTCCTTCCTCCACTCCTTCCCACCATTTCTTTTCCTTCATTAGACTCATTAACGGATCATCACATACTCGCCTGCAGTGGACATGGTAACACCGTGATATGCATTCTAAGTTGCTTAGAGATTCGGTAACACCTCTTCGTTATCGATTAATTCTGCTAATTTCTCCCCAGCTTCCTCTTACATACAATGCAGGATTAAAAACAGGACCTGCCAAAAGGCGGTTGAGCCAGCTGCCATCCAGAAGGGTAGGTGGAGCTTGTTAGCCTTGATTGGCAATCCACCTAGGAGAAGGAAAACTCTGAGGTAAAACCTGGATAGCCATAGTCGGGGATTCCACGTCCTTGTCCATAGGCTAGTGGTGAGCCCTCTCCTGACTTGAGAGACTGGGGTGAGATTTGCGTCCCCTCCCTGTAAAAAACAATCCCGCGTGTAACAAGAAAAGGAAGAGGGATAGGGGTCAGTGGGTGTTGCCTGATCCTGACCCAGTTTTACCGGAGGGGTCCTTCCTCGGGTGCCAACCTGGCAGGGCGTTTTGGGCCCTGTCATGCTAGCACCCACCATGACTGTTGCTGGGTAAAGCCTACAGGACCCTAGCCACTGGATGATGGGGCGGAGAGGGACCTGCAAGCCTAGACCCTCCTTTTGATTCGCTTCGTGGTGGCGCAGAGGACGTGCGAGCCTGAGTCTCCGAGCGTGGGTTTAACTTTCGAGAGACATTGTGAGTGGGGGCTTGGAATATTCCAGGCCGTTCAAAAGATGAACGACTGTCTTTGTTGTCACGAGAGTTGGGGCGATTGGGAGTCAGCAGAGCTGCACTCTCTGAAGTGAGGCGACCTGGGCATGGTGAGATCAGTGGCAATGGTTACACATACTACTGGTCTGGCTATGATGATGGTGCCCACCTTTGGGGTGTCACTATGGCAATTGCTGCCCAATTTGTTGCCTGTGTCAACAGGGTTACTTTTGTTGATAAGCATATAATTCTGGTGAGATTGAAGCACTCCTTGGGCTTCATCTCTCTTACTGTTGTGCATCGTCCGACTGAGATGAGTGATCATGAAGAGAAAGAACTACTCTACACCAAACTTGACTCTGTTGTGGAATAGTGACTCTCACGGGATACACTCCTTGTCTTGTGCGGTTTTAATGCAGTTGCGGGCACTGACAGAGAGGGCTTCAGGCATTGTGTAGGTCCCCTTGGCTCTGGGACGAGAAATTCCAATAGTTCTTACCTTCCGGATTTCACAAAATCCTGTAAGTTAAGAATTGCTTGATCCTGGTTCCAGCAACCAAATCTTCACTGCTGGACTTGTATCCCAATATCGGAGGGGTTGCTAAGGAGATTATCACATTCTTTTAGTACTCACTGGAAGGTCCTTCAGAACTGCAGGAATTGCAGGAGTGCAGAGTTCATTGTTACTAATCACAGACTTGTTGCTACTTTAAGGCTAAAAATCAAAACTGAGAGATTCTCAAGAAGCCACCAAAAAGGGTTCCATCTTGAGAAACTCAGGGATGAGGTGTGTGCATATGAGTGTGCTGTGGCAGTCTTAAGTTAGTTTGAAGTGCTCAGTACTGTTGAAGATCCTATTGAACAATGAGATACTTTTAGGTGTGCTACCCTGGCAGCAGCTGATGAGTGTATTGGAGACTGCCCAACATCAAAGAGGGGATACATCTCGTGGGGGACACTGACCCTGTGAGGTAGCAGACCACCATAATTTGTTGGTGCTGCTGTTGCTGTTGTTGTTGGTGTTGTTGTTGCCCAAGCTCATCGGGTAGGTGAACCCGATGGACTGCAGGCTTATGTTCCCTCCTGTAGTCCACCATCCTCCATTCATGAGATGGGGAAGCTGTTGAGGGGAGTTTGGCTTACCAAGCAGATTCACCACTTGGCACTGTTGGTGTCAGCACATGAAGGGGTCCCTCACCAGCATCAGAATGAAATATATAAAACATTATCGTATTAAAATGATTGATTCTATTATAGTTTGTTCTTTACGAGGGTCCCCTCTTGAGCTGATTACGATGTCTGGAGGTAGCACGAACAAAGTAATAGAACATTACAATACTTTTGTGATACTTGATTGATTATGAGCCTTAATTACAAGCGTTCCCTTCTGAAATCTTTTAATAAACTGGGTTATCAACAATTGTATGTAAACAGTTTCATCGTATAAAGATAAAAATTACTTGTACTGCCTTTACTACAAAAGATCTCTCCTAGGCTTTAAAAATCGTCAGTAGTCAGAAAAGGACTAAGTATTTATAGACGATGTGGTACTAGAAAATGACTGAATCAAGCCTCTTCATCACAGGGTTCTTCCCTATGTAGAATTATATGGCGTGGATACAGCGAAAATAATATATGCGAGCATGGTACGTCATGATTTCCATGGGATTAATGAAGAGTTCATTTGTAAGACGGGAGAGGCGGTAGCTGAATCGATAGAGAAGCAGCCTACAGTCCTAATAGACCCAGGTTCGAATCCCGGTTGGGGCAGGGAACAGTTTGAGGATTTGAATTTCATAATACAGACTTTACTGTTTTACCAGAAGACCCGCCGACATGTAAGTACTCCCGTTAATACCAATACACCAGTCCTGTATGAGACAGCCCTAGCATGTATTCAGTATGGACGGTGGGTGTTAGCGCCGAAGTGGAGACATGTGGAGGTGTAGGAGGACTAGTGGGCCTTGTGACAGGCCACTGCCCCCGAGAAATAGGCCCTGAAGCCTTTGCCCAGAGTCGGACACATAAAAAAAAAAAAAAAAAGCTGGATAAAGAAGCCGAGACGTAACAAAAGTAAACTTGTGAGACCCTTCAGCGTGTAAAAGTGGTTAAGCTTCCCCTTTCCCATTTCTGTCATATATCCTGTTATATATTCCTGCCACCCCTTTCCAACCTTCCCCCGTCCTCCCGCCTACCCTCATCTATAATCCCACTCTCCCCTCCGCGTCCTATAATCCCTAACCCCCGTTCCTGCCTCGCGAGCGCTGGCAAGCAATTAAGAGCCTAAAGGTGCCGTGCCGGGGCTGCAATAGTCATAGTGTGTGCAAGAACGTAAGCACTAGGACTCGCTAACGTTCATGTGGAGGCAGCCCGCTCTTTATGCCCACACGGTAATGGATTCAGCATTTTGCTGGTTTAGAGGACAAGACCTCATTTAAACATTTTCTTATGGCTAGAACAGTGCTAAATTTATTTAGGTGAGGGAAACCTTCCCCTGAAAAGGGTTAAAGCTTATCGTATTTAACTGTTTTCTAAGCCAGTGCCTCACATAATTACTTAATTCTTGCTACCGCCCGAAGGTACTACTCACCTGAGGGAGTCTCCTACCGTTTAGACTATACAGCAATGGTTTCCTATGGGGTCATGGTGTGCTTCTTGGGGGACCATGATGGAAATTTTTGTCTCTCGAGACACTGGATACAGAGTCATAATTCTTTTCATGGCATAATTTATGGAAAGTCCTTTTTTCCGCCAACATTCTCGTGAGCAGGGTTCTCGATAGCAATGGTAAACTAAATGCCGAAATTTGATAGTGATTTATCGAACAACGACGCACTGATAAAGAGAAACTTAAAGGATATTCGAAGATGATACTGGGCTGGTATACCATTATCAACCAAGTGGCTCTCCAGGTACTTTTGCTCTTGTCTGCCCATCATTACGAAGCCAAATTTTCCAAGATGAACATCGCATCGAAACAACATAATCGACTCTAATCGGAAGGTGACCTATGCTATACCTTATTGTGATTCAGCTATGTATTCTCGAAATTGTAGCGTAAATGGAAGTACATCCTTGCCACTGAGTTATTCCATGAATTTTTCGAGTGTTAGTTTATGAGTTTTTTTTTTCTATTTATTTATTATGGAACACAAAGGTTATATTTTGTTTGAGGTCCAAAGAACGGAAAGAGTTGGGAACTACAAACAATTTTACTTCACAGTAATTAACACCGATGTGATTAGTTCGCTTTTTTTTTCTTCTTCTTACTACCGTTTCAGTGCACTTACTTTGTTTACGTATTTGATTTTCTCCTTTGAGACAGCGCGGGTTCTTACGTACAGACCTGAACCTTGTAACTGCTCCAAATTATTGAGTCATACGGGTTCCCTTTACCATTCGTATTCTTTGTGTGTCTATGGTCTGGTGCCTAGCAAGTCTGACAACGGCCCTTCGTGCCAGAGGCCGAATGCTAACGAGAAGGGAAATTTAAGTGGTTATATCAACACGTCGTTCTTGCACATGTTTTCATATGTATGCCTCAAGTCAGGCTTTACATGCTGATGGATACTGGTGAACAAGCCTACATCTTTTCTATCCTTAATGACCTAGAGCAGCTTGTACAGCACCCTACCCGTATCCCTGACTGCCTTGAAGAGAGAGTTCCAACATACTTGACCTCTTCCTGACAACTAATCCTTCTGCTTATACTGTTAATCTTTGCTCTCCGTTGGGCTCCTCCCATCATAACCTTATCACCTTAACCTGTCCTATCATTCCGGTACGGCCTGTGGACCCTCCAAAGAAATGTCGTCTGTGGCACTTTGGAGCTGCGGACTGGGAGACCCTCAGGCAGTACTTCTTTGATTTTCCTTGGAATGATTATTGCTTCCATGGCTGGGAGCCGTCTGAATGTGCTTTGCGCATTATGGAGGTTATTCTCTCGGGCATGGAAGCATACATTCTTTTCTCATATCCTTTGGCTAATGCAAGAAAGCCTTGGTTTAATCACGCTTGTTCTAATGCTGTCCGCAACAAGGAGAAGGCCTACAAATGGTACCGGAGCCAACCTACCCCTGAATCACATCTTTTTGATGTTTCTGCCCAGAAACGTGCTAAGTCTGTTCTTTGCTCTGCCAAAAATAATTTCATCCGTACTAAATGCTCTCAACTTTCCAACTCGAATTCTTTCCACTCCTTCTGGCACCTTGCCAAAAACCTTTCTAACAACATTACCTCATCATCCTTCCCTCCTCTTTTCCACTCTGATGGCTCTGTAGCTATTTCTTCTACTGATAAAGCAAATCTCTGTGCTCAGACTTTCTCCTCCAATTCCACCTTAGATGATTCCGGTGCTGTTCCTCCATCACTTCCCCCCTCTGACTTCCTCATGGCTGGCATTAAAATGTCTTCAGCTGATGTATTTTCTGCCATCACTGGCCTCAATACTAACAAGGCATATGGGCCTGATGTAGTCCCTCCTGTTGTCCTTAAGAACTGTGCTTCTGTGCCTACGCCCTGCCTAGGTAAACTCTTTCGTCTTTGTCTATCAACTTGTACCTTTCCTTCTTCCTGGACGTTTGCTCTCATTCAGCCAGTCCCAAATAAGGGTGACCCTTACCAACCCTCTAACTATCGTCCAATTGCTTTAACATCCTGTGTCTCAAACGTTTTCGAGTCAGTTCTTAAAATTTTTTTAAAGCATGTTTCCTATCACAACCTTTTTTCTGACCGTCAGTATGGATTCCGTCAGGGACGCTCCACTGGCGATCTTCTCACCTACCTTTCAGACTCCTGGTCATCCTCCTTTCGGGACTTTGGCGAAAGCTTTGCCATTGCATTTGACATCTCAAAGGCTTTCGATCGAGTCTGGCATAAATCTTTAATTTCCAAACTGCCCTCTTACAGCTTCTTTCCTTCTATCTGTGCCTTCATCTCCAGCTTCCTTTCTGGTCGTTCTATAGCTGCTGTTGTAGACGGCCATCGCTCTTCTCCTAGATCTATCAAGAGTGGTGTTCCTCAGGGTTCTGTCCTATCACCAACTCTCTTCCTTTTATTCATCAATGACATTCTAAGCTGTACATCTAACCATATCCACTCATACCCTGATGATTCCACCTTTCACTTCTCCATTCGGTTTCCACAACGTCCATCTCAGCAGTTACTTCAACAAACAAGGGATGAGGCTATGGCAAACCTAATGTCTGACTTGGCTTGTATCTCTGACTGGGTGTAAAAATAATCTTGTTTTTAATGCATCAGAGACTCAGTTCTTACACCTATCAACCTGGCAAAATCTTCCACAGGAGTACCCACTGATGTTTAATAATATCCAGCTTAATTCTGCTTCATCCTTGAATATGCAGGGGTTTCATTCACTCGTGACTTATCTTGGAAAGATCATATTACATCTTTTGTAAAATCTGCATCGATGAGATTACGGGTGCTAAGCCGACTCCGTACCTTCTTTACCCCTGCACAGTTGTTGACCTTGTACACGGGTTTTATTCGCCCCTGTGACGAGTATAACTCTCATGTGTGGGGAGGCTTCCCACATAGAGCTCTTCTCAATAGGGTGGAGTTAAAGGCTTTTCGTCTCATTAACTCTCCTCCTCTTACTGGCTCCCTTCAACCTCTGTCTCTTCGCCGCGCTGTTGCATCTTTATCTCTTTTCTATCATTACTTCAATGGTCACTGCTCCTCTGAACTGTCTGCTTGCATCCTCCCACCTCTACGACTGGCGCATAGCACCCATCAAGCAACAAACTCTCATCCCTTCTCTGTCCAACTCTCTAATGCAAGAATTAACAGTTACTTCCAATCCTTTAATTATGCAACAGGTCATCTCTGGAACTGTCTTCTTCTGTCTGTATTTCCTACTTCCTATGATCTCCAGTCTATTAAACGCAGAGTATCCAGGCATCTCGAAATGATCGGATCTTGAATTTGGCTCTCTCTTGTATTGTTTTTGTTTTTTTCTTGGAAGGAACGGTTGCGGGCTCCGGTTTTGGGTTCCTTCTTCCTAACATTAAAAAAAAAAAAAAAACTGTCTCTCAAACTGATCATATTTCTATGTGCAATTATCAGCATCTAACCAAATTTTTTTCCTAACCTCATTCAATGCACGAAGATGAAGGGGGTGAATTATTTCTCCAGCACCTGAGAGTGAGACTACTAAGAAAAACACCCAGTATTCCTGCAGACTACACCACGAAACCTTCAAATTACAAATCCAGGTCATGCTTTCAGTTATAGGTTTGATTCGCCCCTGTGTGAAGTACAACTCTCATGTGTGGGGAGGCTCCCCACATGCAGCTCTTCTCAATAGGGTGGAGTAAAGGCTTTTTGTCTCATTAATTCTCCTCCTCTTATTGATTCCCTTCAACCTCTGTCTCTTCACCGCACAGTTGCACCTTTATATCTTTTCTATCGCTGCTTCAACAGTCACTGTTTCTCTGAGCTGTCTGCTTGCATCCCTCCACCTCTACGACTGGCACTTAGAACCTGTCTAGCAACAAACTCTCATCCCTTTTCTGTCCAACGCTCTAATGCAAGATTTAACCGTTATTCCCAGTCCTTCACTGTTGCATCTTTATCTCTTTTATATCGCTACTTCAACAGTCATTGTTCCTCTGAGCTGTCTGCTTGCATCCCTCCACCTCTACGACAGGCACTTAGCACCCGTCTAACAACAAACTCTCATCCCTTTTCTGTCCAACTCACTAATGGAAGAGTTAACCGTTACTCCCAGTCTTTCATTTATGCTCCTGGTCAACTCTGGAACTGTCTTCCTCTGTCTGTATTCCCTGCTTCCTATGATCTCCAGTCTTTCAAACGCAGTGTGGCCAGGCATCTCGAAATGAACGGATCTTGATTTTGGCTCTCTTTTATATTGTTTTTGTTTTTTCTTTGAAGGAACAGTATGCCGGCCCATGACCTTTGGTTCCTTCTTCCTTGCAAAAAAAAAAAAAAAGTACAAGCAGGCTGATATAGAGACCTTACCCAGGGTGTCTTAGTGGTTGGCCCGGGAGACGAACAAGTGACCTTTCCTTTCCGTGTCGAATGTCCTTCAAGTTACTCCACTAACAGTACGTAAAAGAATGCGCATTTCTGTTAAACTGGTGAACTTCAGCCTCGCCTGCAACTTGAATCCTGAGCTTGATTGGATGAATATTCAAGGGCCACTGACGCTTAGGGCTATAACAGTTATTATTCTGCTTGGATGTTTTTATCATCAATAAACACTTGGGTAGCTAAAACAGATTATTTCGGCAAACAGTAGGTTAGGCAGTGACCTCATGCTTTGTCTGCTTTCGTTAGTTTTGGTTGCGCTGTTAAGGATAAAGTTTGACTAGGCTGTGCCAGGTTCAGGTTAAATTAGAAACAAGTACCTTACAATAATCCTGGGAATAGTAAGGTAAACATACAATCATTTTGGGACGAGAGAGCTTATAAGTCACTACTGAAAGTGCTTACATTTTGAAGAAGGCGGCGGCTCAAATTTTATGCCCACCCACTACACGATGGTCATTTAATCCTCTCCAATGATAACGACTCATAGTTTTTTTTTTTCATCTCCATACAATTTAATGCCATTTAGGAGAGAATTTTTCAGTTATGAAGGTTAGGCACAACCTTCAGTAACCCATTTATCCCCGTGAATCCGAAGTAAATCGTCAGAGAAGGAAATGAATTAGACGTTTTCTGGCTGAAGGGGTTATTGCAGATAGGTTATATTTGTTCTCTGGAAATACGGCACTCGTCATCCATCAGGTGTAATCAGTCTGGGCTCTACAAGAAGCATCCATTCCATCAGATTTATATCCCATTATTCTCGCACCAGCATTGAAGCTTTTCACTGGAGAGAAATTAATCACATAGCAAACAGTAAATTATCTAGGTCTGTGTCCGATTGCAGTTGTTTTCTTCTGTATTTACTGGTGATATATTAGTACAGTTCATGATTATTACGCTGATTCCTTCTATATGATGACGCCTTTTAAAATTTAATTTTGCTGCCTCTAACTTACATTGTTAATCGATTAGAAGAATAATTTATAACGTGGAAATATTTGCTGGTAAAGCGTGTCAAAATAAATATCCGAAGAAGAGGTGTTACGAAACCTCGAAAGTCAGTTAGAAATATTCAAACCTACAACTTTTTGTTTTTATGTT
>JAGKTI010002516.1:10050-37437 GCA_018397915.1 Birgus latro
TTCAAATTACAAATCCAGGTCATGCTTTCAGTTATAGGTTTGATTCGCCCCTGTGTGAAGTACAACTCTCATGTGTGGGGAGGCTCCCCACATGCAGCTCTTCTCAATAGGGTGGAGTAAAGGCTTTTTGTCTCATTAATTCTCCTCCTCTTATTGATTCCCTTCAACCTCTGTCTCTTCACCGCACAGTTGCACCTTTATATCTTTTCTATCGCTGCTTCAACAGTCACTGTTTCTCTGAGCTGTCTGCTTGCATCCCTCCACCTCTACGACTGGCACTTAGAACCTGTCTAGCAACAAACTCTCATCCCTTTTCTGTCCAACGCTCTAATGCAAGATTTAACCGTTATTCCCAGTCCTTCACTGTTGCATCTTTATCTCTTTTATATCGCTACTTCAACAGTCATTGTTCCTCTGAGCTGTCTGCTTGCATCCCTCCACCTCTACGACAGGCACTTAGCACCCGTCTAACAACAAACTCTCATCCCTTTTCTGTCCAACTCACTAATGGAAGAGTTAACCGTTACTCCCAGTCTTTCATTTATGCTCCTGGTCAACTCTGGAACTGTCTTCCTCTGTCTGTATTCCCTGCTTCCTATGATCTCCAGTCTTTCAAACGCAGTGTGGCCAGGCATCTCGAAATGAACGGATCTTGATTTTGGCTCTCTTTTATATTGTTTTTGTTTTTTCTTTGAAGGAACAGTATGCCGGCCCATGACCTTTGGTTCCTTCTTCCTTGCAAAAAAAAAAAAAAAGTACAAGCAGGCTGATATAGAGACCTTACCCAGGGTGTCTTAGTGGTTGGCCCGGGAGACGAACAAGTGACCTTTCCTTTCCGTGTCGAATGTCCTTCAAGTTACTCCACTAACAGTACGTAAAAGAATGCGCATTTCTGTTAAACTGGTGAACTTCAGCCTCGCCTCCAACTTGAATCCTGAGCTGTGATTGGATGAACATTCAGGGGCCACAGACGCTTAGGGCTATAACAGTTATTATTCTGCTTGGATGTTTTTATCATCAATAAACACTTGGGTAGCTAAAACAGATTATTTCGGCAAACAGTAGGTTAGGCAGTGACCTCAGCTTTGTCTGGTTTCGTTAGTTTTGGTTGCGCTGTTAAGGATAAAGTTTGACTAGGTTGTGTCAGGTTCAGGTTAAATTAGAAACAAGTACCTTACAATAATCCTGGGAATAGTAAGGTAAACATACAATCATTTTGGGACGAGAGAGCTTATAAGTCACTACTGAAAGTGCTTACATTTTGAAGAAGGCGGCGGCTCAAATTTTATGCCTACCCACTACACGATGGTCATTTAATCCTCTCCAATGATAACGACTCATAGTTTTTTTTTTTCATCTCCATACAATTTAATGCCATTTAGGAGAGAATTTTTCAGTTATGAAGGTTAGGCACAACCTTCAGTAACCCATTTATCCCCGTGAATCCGAAGTAAATCGTCAGAGAAGGAAATGAATTAGACGTTTTCTGGCTGAAGGGGTTATTGCAGATAGGTTATATTTGTTCTCTGGAAATACGGCACTCGTCATCCATCAGGTGTAATCAGTCTGGGCTCTACAAGAAGCATCCATTCCATCAGATTTATATCCCATTATTCTCGCACCAGCATTGAAGCTTTTCACTGGAGAGAAATTAATCACATAGCAAACAGTAAATTATCTAGGTCTGTGTCCGATTGCAGTTGTTTTTTTTTCTGTATTTATTGGTGATATATTAGTACAGTTCATGATTATTACGCTGATTCCTTCTATATGATGACGCCTTTCAAAATTTAATTTTGCTGCCTCTAACTTACATTGTTAATCGATTAGAAGAATAATTTATAACGTGGAAATATTTGCTGGTAAAGCGTGTCAAAATAAATATCCGAAGAAGAGGTGTTACGAAACCTCGAAAGTCAGTTAGAAATATTCAAACCTACAACTTTTTGTTTTTATGTTTATATAGCAAACTGGATTTAATGGCACAGCATGATGAAATAAATAGGTGATGAAGAGGTGTTACGAAATCTCCCACGCCAACTAGAAATAGAGCCCTAAATACCAAGACTTCCTCTCTTCTCAGACTGACGCGGTATGACAAAATAAAAGGCTAAGAAGAAAATATTACGGAATCTCCCAGGCATGGCGCAGTGTGGCAAAACAAATCACCGAGGAAGAGGTGTTACAAAATTTTCAAAGCCAACTAGAAATAGAGCCCTAGATCCTGAAATTAATCTCCTCTCTGCAAGTAATTATGCCCCGTGACAAAAAAAATCGTGAAGTGGCCAAAGCTCATTAGAAATTAGAGCCTTCAATCCCCATTTCAATCAGCCTTTCTTAGTCTGGAGCTGCTGGCACGGCACGACAAAGTGAATCACTAAGGAGAAGGTGTTCCGAAGCTAACTAGAACTGTAGCCCTCATTCTCACGACTTCTTTCTTCTCAAACTGGAGCTAATGACGCGACGAGGCAGAATAAATCACTAAGGAAGAGACGTTACGAAACCTCCGAAACGAGCTAGAAACAAAGCCCCAGAACTTAATTCTTTTTTCTCAGACTCGCAAATGAAGCGACGTGTCAGAGTAACCCGATGAAAAGGAAGCATTATGGATCTCCAAATCCAAGTAGAAATAATATATGGCCCTTAATCATGAGTATCCTTTCTCCTTAGACTAGAACTACTGACACGGCACTTCAAAATGTGTCGGTGAGGAGGAGGTGTTACGAAGCCAATTACAAATCTGTCCCTGATTCCTAAAACTTCTTTCATCTCAGACTGGAGCTACTGGCGCGGCGTGGCCCACACTTTGGACGTGGAGCTGCGTGCCGCCCAGCACCTGGTGTCCGCCCTTGCTGTCCTGCCGCCCATGCCCTCAGACCACAACATTACACACGTCTACTCCGTATCAGCCACACGTTTCGTTAAGGGTTAGTGTTGCGTCTTTTCGTTTCATCTCAGTTTATCAGTTCACTTCAGTTAGCAGCACATCACCTTACTTGGCTTAAGTCATCCCACATCACCTTATTTAGCCTCAGTCATCCCACCTGAATTTCATTTCACCTCACTCAACCTCCCATCACCTAACTTCACCAAACTAAACTCTTCACCATATCGTTTCACCGCACTGAAGTCTTAATTTCACTTCAGTCACTCTCTCAGTTTACTCATTTCACTTTACCCAGCCCTCCACCACCTCACTTCACCTCAACCCACCCCAGTCTCCCACAGCATAAGAAGTTCTTGTTATAAATCATTTTTTAAACTTTCTCTTTGCTGTTAAATCAACAGGAAGCAAACTGGATAAAGTTCCACTGTTAGATGAAAAGCTGCCTGTGATGTTCCCCTAATTTACATTACCAGCTGCATGGAGAAAATTATAATAATTTGGAATACGTTTTTGATATAAAGGGGGACTGCTTGCAAATTATAAGCACGGATGAGTTTCTTGTCAGACTTTTTTTTTTGTACATATCCAATTATTTCATGTAGGTAGCTCTTACATGTCTTTTCATAGGCCACTGCATATACAGCAATCCCATTCTTTTTGTCAACCGCAGTATTTCCGTATGATGGGAAATGTAGCGCATTACAAGCACTAATTGGACATACCTTCTGCCCTTCAAGTAATATAAGCCTCCTTCAGGCAGATAGAAATTGTCTGCTTTTGGCTAGAAAAAAAATAATAATAATGCTAATTAGCTAAAAAACATGTTTAAAATGTAGTTATCTAGTACTAGCAACATGATGAAGTGTATTCATTCAGCATGAAAGTTCAGCAATATCATTTTTATAGTATATAAAAGGTGGTCTGAATATATTTTCCCACTGTCTTATGTGTTGTGGTGATGGCTCAGTCTGCTGGTGTGAGGTGAACCGACGTTTTGGCTGCTTTGTGAAATTATTAATCAACCATGCATTAGTGAATGTAAGAAAAACATACATTATACAGCATGAAAAGCATCTTGGGAAGAAGAAAATGCTGCTTCATAGACACTGGTAATGCTCACTGATCCATCACCAAAACAAACAAAACTTCTCTAGTGCACAATGTGTGGAAGCAACGTTTTCCCAGTGATCATGTTCTTCTCTTTAGCCTACCTGTTGGTGGTGCCTGTGTCTTCAGCGGTGGTGGGACGGCTACTGACAGTGGCCGAGACTCTTGGCATCACACAGCAGGCAGCATTCCTCATCCTCGACCCTCTCTATGCACCCACACCAGTGCCACTCTTCTCACAAACCCACGGCACTATTGAGGAACCAAGTCATGCTCATTCATCTGTCAAGCATTATCCACCAGAGGATGGTGAGGATACACGGCGATACATGGGACTACAACAACTAAATGCCATGCCACGGGAAGCAGCGAGAGCAGTCATGGTTCTTGCTGCCTTCTCTAGAGGGCCACGGGATTCCACTACCAGAGGGCAGCATAATGACACACATCAGCACATGCACACCTTTCACCAGGAACCTCAGAGCAGTGGACATGATGACAAGCAAAGAGCTGGGGAGGATGAGGGAGACAGGAATGGAAAGCGGAGAATCATCTTACCTCCTACACCATCACCTGCCTCTCTCAACCACTCAACAGACTCACAGGTAAGGCAAGCATAATTCCATAACTATTTCCTACACTAAGCCACCTTCACCAATATCTCAATTTTCCTCTTTTGCGAAGTAACAAGTATGCACTGACCTTTCTTTTATTCTCCACTCATAAGACGGCCGGCTTATAATATACTATAATTCATAGATGGTCCTATTAAGAAATATATGAGATTGAAAGTCTTGAGAAGGCCTCAGTTTTTTATTATATATTAGTGAAGAATATCATAGTAATAAAACATGTTTGACCTTTCCATGTTGTATGTCTACACTCTGGGTAGTAGGCTGATCAAATATAACAGCTATAACTGTATTCCAGAGTTTGCCTACACTTACACCTTTGCGCACTCATTTTTCATAATACTGGACGCCTGTAAAGCCCCCTCTGCTACAATTTCGTTTTCCTCTCCCACCAACTAGTGACAGATATTCGCAACTTTTCCTTTGACATTGCATGCTTACCTAATGCCTATACTCTTTCCACTTTAACCTGGCATAATTGAAATTGCTCTCCCTCTCTATTTTGAATCCTAAACTGTAACTAGTTTTTAATACTTCAGTACGATTGCAGTCACAAAATACGTGATACAGAGAGGATCCATAACCATGTATTGTTTCCGTCTGCCACTGAGCTACAGGAAATTAGCTGCAAAAAAATGAAAATCTCCACCAAAGGTAAAGTGGGTGATCTATATCTAATACTACTATACAGTGAGTTAGATATACTGAAAATACACCCTTCATCAGGCTTATTCCTTGGACAGCACAAATTAAAGTTGATTGAATGACTGACAATCACACTGTCTGTCCTGCATAATGCAAAACATTCTAAAAAATTAACAGTGTCAAACAAATACTCTAAAGCTTCTTGTGGTAGGTGATGGCGATCCTTACCCACTCACTTGATGTAACTCTGCCAACTTCTGCCTTCCCCTTTCTCATTCTGTCTCAGTATCTACTCTCCCCTCTTCCTACTACCTTTTATTACTCTTCTTTCCAGTTCAGGTGGATCTACACTCATTGGCAAACATAATGGTTTCCTATAACCCGGGGTATCATTTACAGCGGGGGGAGGTAACCATACAATTAAATTACGGGATGACGTGAAGCTTGCTATAGTGCCCCTGTTAAATGAGTGGAGAGACGTAATCAGAGGAAAGTTCCACCTTATACATTTGCCTGCCAGTTTGGACCGTTATGCGTGAGACAACCACAAGTAGAGAGTTGGCTTGCGGTCTCGTGGGACCCAGGTTCGAATCCTCGCTGGTGCAGGGAACAATTTAAGGATTTGAATTTCATTAAATCAGGCTTTACTGATCTACCAGAAGACCCGCCGACATGTCGTAAAAATGACCCCGCTAATACCAATACACCAGTCCTGTATGAGACAGCCCTAGCATGTATTCAATATGGACGGTGGGTGTTAAGCGCGAAGTGGTGACATGTAGATTGTAGGAGGACGACTGGGCCTTGATAGCAGGCTGTGAAGCCTATGCCCAGAGTCGGACACATAAAAAAAAAAAAAGTGAAGCAGTAGCCAGACACTCAAATGTCTTGTATATACCACTATGTGGTAGGGGAGAGGTTAAGGGAGGAGGAAGGCTGAGGGAGATGATGGTTCCTACCCCTCCTTATTCCATCGCCATCCTTCTCACACAGTTACCAAATAGACGAATGTTGGCTACTGCTTCGCTGTCACTTGTCTCACATTTACCATTTCGAAGTGGTGAGCGAGTGTATAACGCGGAACTTTCATCGAGAATACAGTCAGGGAAAGTTCTACATCACCCACCTCCCAAAGCACTGGTGTGAGACGTGTGAATGTGAAGAGGCACCCAGACCTCATATGTCTGGTAACTGTGAGTGTGAAGGAGAGGGAGGTCAGGATTAGGGGTAGAGAAGGGTTTGGTGATAGATTGGTACTCACGTGTAGGTCTGCAGTGTATGACTTGGACGGTGTGTTTCGGGTATTAAAGTAAGGACAGGTGACAATATGATGCTAGCATTTTATGACAAAAAAAAAGAAAAAAACGTAGATGTCGGTAGAGTTAGTGTTAACAGGAAAGTTATGGAAATTTTCTGGATTCGGACAGAGGTTTGAATGCTTTCATTCCCCCTAGACTTTAATATGAGACGTTCCCTAGAAGGAATTCGTAACGATAATGCATATATTTATATTTTGTGTTGACTCGAAAACAAAATCACTATATTATCTACTTATCTATGTATCAATCTAAGTAAGTTTTTATGTATTTTTGTATTTTATCCTCTGTCATCCAACTGTAAACATCCGCCTGCAAACGTTTCCACTGTTATTCTGGTAATTACTCCTCCCGAAATTAGAGTCTAGGGTAGTGTGTAATAATAGAAAAAACAAAACAATAAATATGAGCGATTAAGAGGTTTCCCCGTTTTCCTTTAGACAGAATGACATGGGAAGCACTGATTATATGCTCAGTCTCTGTAACCATCATTCCAATCGAACATTACAAACGACGGCAAAGAAGCATACCTTTGACAGGAAACATGTACTGTTACTGTGACGTGAGCAACTCTCCGTTGTTGCTGGAATATTTGCCACACCACTAGGGTGGGGACACGGGCAAACCAAGAGCCCGTCAGGCGAAAAAACATGGAAAACAGCAGAGGGGGAAAAAAAAAAAAGCAGGTCCCAGGCAAGGCAACAGGCAAGACAAGAGATAAGGCAGGCAGGTGAAGCAGGTGCAGCTGACTTACGAGAGCAGGCGGAAGGCAATGTAATGCACCAGAGCAGCTCTAGGTGGATCGAAGTCGATGCCAACACGGAGTGAGATGGTGAGAGGGAGTTGGAGAGATACGCCTCACGGAAATTCGCATACAGCCGCTGGTATACGAGCGGCAGCGTGTCTTGATCGTGAAGAGCCTCCGTGAGGTTATCTAACAACTCCTGGAGTGCAACATCCGTGGAGGCATCGAGGTGAGCTGGATTGGAAACCGTCGGTAATAAAGTTTGTATTGGCCAGTAGACGTTCGTTGGGTCGATCTTGCCATGCTTCTTGGATTTTTTGCTCTTCCTCTTCACCGAAGGTGGAGGGGGAGAAGGAAGAGCTGCAGCAGTCGGCGGTGGTGAAGGTGGAGGTGGAGGTGGAAGAGGTGCCTCCACAACTTCAGGAGCAGGTGGAAGAGGGGAGGAGGGGGGCTCATCCACATCAAGATGGATGGAAGGGACGGGAGAGGGAACCCGCTCCTCCTCAGCTCCTGACGAAGGGAGGTGTACTTCTGCTTCAGTCTCCCCAAGTTCTAAATCCATGACCTGTATCGGTTCCGGGTCGGTGATCGTGGGAGCGGAAGTAGTGGTGCCAGTCACCCTGTTGAGTGGTGCATCCAACTGCAGCCGTTTTCGCGGTGTCTTGCGAGGTGGTGGCGGCTGCTGACGCCGGGCCTGACGCTCCTGACGATAGGGGAGACGAGCGTCACGGGCAAAGCTTCGGGGAATGGCAAGGGGCGGTAGGCCGTTCTCCTCAAAGATCTGAGGGAGGAGAACAGCCAGAACTGCCTTGTCATCCCCACAGAAAGCACATCGTAACTCTGGTATTTATGTCACGAGAACTACAAGGACCCCCATGCCGATGTCTCTGGGCCGGGGGGCGCCGCCGTGCATGGGCAGACCCTTCACGGCAACACCTCCCGTTCCAGTGACATCCCTAGCCTCGGGACCCTTGGTAGCCTGGATGACACTAAATTCCACAGTCTCCCCATCGCCTAGTGAACGCTAGAAATGCCGTGGATTCGGCACAACGATCCCCGAGACGTGTACAAATACATCAGCACCAGTGTCCTGGCGCTTGATGAACCCGTAACACGCTCTTACGTTGAACCAATTCACGGTTCCCGAGATCTTCGCGGCTCCAGGCGACTCAGTTCTGCCGTTGGGTGCCCCCCTCAACGGGTCGTGAGCACAAGCAGAAGGGTTGGAAGGGCTGGAAGGCGTAGAGAGCTCCGGCATAATGACGACTGGCCAGGCCAAGCAGTGCACGGAGAAAATCCTCAACTCTCCAAACCCTCCCACCCCGGCTCCCTCCCACTCACAGTTACCAGACAGGTGGGGTCTGGCTGCTGCTTCGTGACTATTCGTCGACCACCAATGCTCCGAACAGTGGGTAATGCGGAACTTTCCCTGACTGTACATGTCGTCCATGTAGGACCCAATCTTCTACACTATTGCCCGCCTCTCGCTATGATGAGGCGCTGCAAGCCACAAGGGAACATAGGTTCACCGCACGGGACAACCCTGCAAAAGTGGGTGCTTGCCTGCAGTTGATGGGTTTGCTCGGTCAGACAAACTGGGGTGAATCGGTGACAACAACAAACCTCAAGCTTCAATATACGGATAACGACGGTTCTATATAACGCATTAACTACTACCTGAATACTCGTTTCAAATCCAAAATTTTCCTCTCACAAACACTTTAGCTGTGGTAAACACACACACACAAACCTACATCGTGTGTCATAATTTCCCCTATCACACATATACACTTATATATATATGTGGGGGCACGGTGGCTCAGAGGTAGAGCATCGAGCTCGGGACCGGGGGGTCGCGAGTTCGAGCCGCGCCCGGGACTGCCGTGCCGGGAGGGGTAGCGCCCTCCTGTTACCTAGCGGGGCTACATGATCTCATTGTAAGGTCTAGCTCGGGGGATTCTTTAATCCTTTTTTATATATGTTTGTGTGTGTGGTAAAGGTAGGCTTCTTGTCTGTCTGTGAACTATGGTAATTACAGAAATGACAGATATTTATACATAAAGAGCTGAGGCAGTCAGGAATCCTAGTGGCCTATAGAGATTAGGGAAGGTTGCCAAATCCTATGAGAGAGAGAGAGAGAGAGAGAGAGAGAGAGAGAGAGAGACCAAACACTCAGTTGCACTGCATTTAAAAACTTGGATGGTGTGATGAGTAAAGGTGGAAGTTTGGATGATGAAGTGCTTGAAAGGTACAACAAGGAAGAAAGGTTGCTGGTTCTTTGAAAGCAGTGATAAGAAATAGCGAAGTGAGCATGGAAGTAAAAAAGTTGCTGCAAGACAGAATTGTGATACCAACCCGAACGTATGGAAGTGAAGCTTGGACCATGTTGGAAGGACACAAGTGAAGAGTGAGAGAAGTAGAAATGAGTTATCTGAGAGGAGCATGTGGACTTACATGGAGTGACCGACTGACAGATGAGGAAGTGATGGAGCGCTGTGGTGTGGATGTGATCGAAAGGGTTAGGAGAAATACATTGAGGTGGTTTGGGTATGCGGAGAGGATGGAGAGTGAGAGACTGACGAGGAGAGTGTATGTGAGTGAGATGAAGGGAAGGAGAGAGGGGGAGGCCGAGGATGAGATGGAGGGGAGGAATGGAGCGGAGAGGTAAATGAGAGAGGAATGTGTGAGCTGGGGGGAGGGCAGTGAAATGGTGGGAGACAGGGCGACATGGAGGCGATTTGTTTGTGGCCACCCCTTCCGGGATTAAGGCGCCTGACAAAAGATAGATAGATCGACCATTCAGATTTCCAAGGAGGTCCTTAAATAACGCCACACTAGAAACTCATTTGGTGATATTTTGTGTTTTGCGAAGAAGGCAAAGTCTGCTGATGTGGGCATGGGTGTGGCAATGAATGTCGGAAATGGATTAATGGTGTATGGAAGACATCGATGAGACTAACTTAGCCCTTTCCGTAACGCATGCATAATTGTTTGGTGAGTTTACGATTAGAGTTATATTTGGACCAGTTTGTAGATCCAGGGTAATATTAAACTGTAAATATATCATAATCAGTACATTTCCATATACTTAGGCAGCCGCAGCTTCCATCATGCTCTCTCTCTCTCTCTCTCTCTCTCTCTCTCTCTCTCTCTCTGTGTGTGTGTGTGTGTGTGTGTGTGTGTGTGTGTGTGTGTGTGTGTGTGTGTGTTTGTGTGTGTGTGTGTGTGTGTGTATGTGTGTGTGTATGTGTCGTGAAAAATGAAAAATGCTATACTGAAGTAAACACTCAGGTACTTTGTCGTACTCTAGGCTGAAGTCAATCGTCTGGCGTTAGCTGAGATAAAACATTCGAGTTAAAAAAAAAAATAGAGCTACATCTAACAGTATTAAACCTCTGAGTGTCCCCTGTTTTATTCTTAGGCGTTTAACATGAGCTGACATTAGGCGGACAGAAATTCTAGGGAAGCAGCATCTAGGATATGGGCAGATAAATCCTTGAGGCAGCTGTTAGTGTGTTGCATTGTGTGGGATCGTGTCGCAGTGGAAGGGCAGTGATTTATTCCACTCCCTTCCTGGTACTGGTGAGCGATTATGTATGGCTTAAAAATTCACTCACTCGATGTAGTGCTGCTCTCGGGTGTCTGCCCTTTCCTCTCCTCCATCCTTCTTTCCTTCCATCCTCTTCTGTCTTTCTTTCCTTCACTCTTTCCTCTTTCTTCTGCCCAAGGGTGACTTTACACTCTTCTGTCTTTCTTTCCTTCATGCTTTCCTCTTCCTTCTGCCTGTGGGTGACTCTACAGTGAGTGACAAGCCAAACGGTTTCCTGTACACCAGGAAACCATTTACTAAACTGGGTTGTAACCTTCTAACCAAATTTTGGCGCCTGGTGGCTTACTGGGTAATTACAGCGCTCCAGTCGGATTGAGCCGGTGACGGTTTATATCCAAGGGATGGCTGGGGTTTATTACTCATGAAATGCCACTCAGGGATGAGTGAGGCTGGTTACTCTCATCTTAAATGTCAGGACCAAATTGCCTAGCCCCGGGCTCCTACGCTCCTCATGGGGCAACATAGGGTTGTATGATGAATGAATGAATGAAAGAAACATTGTCCATAAACCCCTTCTCTACGATGGCGTAAAGTTATGGGACCATTACCTGGGGTCATTTGTAGTCAGCTGTGTTATATAATTACAAAGTCAATCCCTAATGGTGATGAGAATATAATATGTAATACTGATATGCTATATGGCTCATCACAATCAGCAGGTCTATGCTTGCTAGATTTTCATAAAAAACACAGGGTGACATTGTTCCCGGACTGGTAGATACAAGGGAATATCTGAACCGGATATCTGAAGCTGCCGTATGACTGACTGGGAATGTGAAGTATCGTACGGTTGCATGTTTTAAGACTAAAGAGTGCGTCTGCAAGTTGAAGGCACCCAGTCATAACATCTGTTACAGTGAATTAGACGTGTTCACAATTTACCCAGCTTTAAAACATCGAGGTTAGGCAATATCAAGAGTCTGTTGCAGCGAATAGCTTTTTTTTTTTCCCCCCTTAGTCTGGTGGTCGTAAATCTCCCCATAGTGTATATCTGTGACCAATGGGTATTAACCTCTACTTGATATGGCATAGATATGTGGAACTGACCCAAGGAAACACCCACGAAAATTATGTCATAACATTGCATTACACCAGGAAGAGGATTTCTGCTTCTGCAAAGTGATTATTGCAGTTTAGAAGAGACCGTTGTAGTGAGGGGTTAACTAACTGGGGCGAAATTCAAATGAAGGTATAATATATTCGGGTGTGGGAGGCAGGAATGAGGTCAGTGTATTATAATGAGAGAGAATGCTGCATTGAGAGGTCTGTGTATTGCAGTGAGGGGGCTGTGTTGCAGTGATGGACTTGTGTATGATCATGTGTGAGTCTGCGTATTGCAATGTGGTGATCGGTGCTGTAGTGAGGGGCATGTGTATAATCACGCGTGGGTCTGTGTATTGCAATGTGAGGGTCGTTGTTGTAGTGAGGGGCTGTGTATTGCAACGTGTGATGAGGCGTATTATTAGGTAGAGGTTGGCGTGGTGGTCCGCGCTGGATGTTGAGTAGAGTTGTGATATATCTGTGCTGAGTCTGACAAGGAGTTACATGGTTAGTTATGTAAACAGTGATATGTAAATAGTAATCATGTATTTAATGTTTACAATAACGTGTAACAAAAATAATTATAACCTCAACTTCTGAAGTTTTAGTTAATAATTTTACAGGTGTCTTTTAGTCTTATGATTGTGAGGATAATAAATTAAAGACGGCACGTTATAGTAAGATTCACATGATACAGCTATAAAGAGACTTCGTTTGGAATCTTAAAAAATGTTATAACACATGTAAATTTACCTTTGCCCTCATTAGGTTTTGTAATTATTTTAACACACCTTTCGACATGCACCCGTTCATATTCGTCCTTTATATAATGCACCGCGCCTTATTCATTGTTCACTGATCGTAATATTTACAAGGAACTACTGAGATGCAGAACATTAGGGGAAAGTACAAGAGGAGAAACGAGGATACCGCTCAGCAATGAATTATAGCTGAGTAAAGGGTGTCGTTGGCTATGAATGGAGTAGGTGTTGTTTCTGACTGTTTTTGTATGTGTTGCTCTAATTTGTTTGGTGTGTGTGTGTGTGTGTGTGTGTGTGTGTGTGTGTTCGGAGCCTATGCTCACCAACATAGGGTCCTTGACAGAGTTTGGTGTTTTATAGTAGGTTCTAAAACTATTTGCCTTATTATGGTGGAAAGTGGCCGATGCAAGCTTTATATGAAAAACTTGAACAAGCGATTGCTAGCAATATTAAATGCACAACAAAAATGTGAGAAGGAAGGATACTCTATGGCTTTCGGAGAGGAATGGGAAATGTTCGTAAACATAATACCGGTAGGTAGTGTCAGGCAAGTTTTACTCGTGAAGGTACAGCCGGCAAGTTTTACTTGTGAAGGTACAGTTGGCCACACATGACCCTGCGACAGTGTTTGAGTGAAGTGGAGGTGTAGCTACAGTTTCCTTTGTTCATACATTACAGTTACTTGGTCCTTCCAGCTAATATCTGACACCTCTGTTCATTCATGCCAGTGCCACCCACAAACATGAGATGATACCATGGCTGTCAAGTGTAGCTACACACTGATGCTGTCCCAGGTTCAAGTGTTGCCAACGGCACCTCTACTTTGCTCTGAATAGTTGTGTGTTTTGCTCTAAACGAGTACTGTATATTGCCTCAGGCAATCTGTGGTGTATTCCGCCATATAAAATTTACCGTCTCATGTTACAGCAGAGGGAGTCGGTGGTGACGAGGCTGGTATATGACAGTGTGAGTCTACTGTCTCATCTACTGAGGACGAACGTAGGTGCCGTGAGGTTACGCAAGATGGGCAGCGCAGCAGCTAACATCAGCAGTGAGGACCTACGAGCTAAATTTTCGAGGTCAGGTGAGGAAGACAGCTCCCGCAGGTTCAGCAGGTCGCTCCATGCAGCCCCTCACCAGGACTGGAGCTGGGTCTCTGGCCGCAGCCAGCTGATGCGGGAGGAAAGAGAACTTACAGAGCACAGAAATCGCGAAGCAGAGCGAGAGAGACTGTATTTTGAGGTGAAGACCTTGGACACTGCTCGAGCAGGCCGGGATTTCGAAAGACGCCTGGAGAGAATCATGGGGTCACGAGGCATGGCGGGCCCCGGGGCTGACGGCCGTCAAGTCCCCGGGGCCCAACACAATAAATCACGGATGGTGGAGGTGCGGGTGACGCGCCCCACATATTTCCCGGGACTGCGGGGCCGAGGCCTTGTCGACACCACCGGACAGCGGGAATTCGACTTCATGCTACTGGACTGGCGGCCTGGCTCTGGCCTCATGGTGCCTGTCCTCACCCTGGTGCCTTCCCCGCCTGGCCCAACCACCACGGTCAGTACCAAAATTGGTATTTTAGATTTATCACCTAAATAGCACTAGAAGGATTGATCTATTGCTTACCTTGGTGAGGGACATTAATCTTTTTAATCGGTTGACGTATTTTATATTTTAATCTTGCTGCCTTCACACAGTTTTATTCAGCTTATGAGAGATTTTGTAAATGAGAGGGGTTAGCTACAATCTTCATTTACCTGTTCAGCACGAAAGATCACTCCTAAGTTGAAGAAGCGCATCTGAAGTAGGCGAGATCAGAACACAGAAAGAACGTCACAGGACTGAAGGGGTTAAGTTGAATTACGTGTCAGTACCACGCCAACTTATTAGGGTACAGACAGTTGATACTGTGGCCATTTACTTGACAAAAACAGTACAGTTCATTTCAGTTGACTTAATAAGCGTACTACCTCATTCCATTAATGTATTTTTATTTTAACTTTGCTGTCTCCAGACGATTTTGTTCAGCTTAAGACGGACTCTTAGAACTATAGAAGTAATAGAGGCTACAACCTTCATTATCCCGTTCATTGCCAATACGACAGATCGTTCGCAAGTTAAAATCGTCTCATGGAAGCTAAACAGAAATTAGACATCATCATAGTCAAGGGGTTAAACTACTGAGGTAGAACTAGTGAAACTATAGATCACTCTCTCTCTCTCTGTCAGCTAGTTAAGTAGGAAATGTTACAGTGTATTGTTCCAGCAGCACTGACTGGCAATCAACCTTCATCAAGAATTATGTGATGACAGTGTTCCTTATAACGGTAACAACAACGAAGCACATACTACCTCTTTCAAACTGTAGAAGCTGGAGGTTAACCAAAAATGTTCCAGGACAAGTTAGATAGTAATGTCCGCTCGTCCCACCTACCTCCATTTCATCGCTGGATTCGTAGATACTTCAGCGTGACGTAGTGGAATAAGATGTAAATTATCGCCTACAGATGAATAATGATACGCAGTTCAGTCAACTACGCCACATTCGGGCGGCTATAAATCCAGCGATGAAACAGAGGTAGGTGGGACGAGCGAGTTGAATTATTTGACTGTCACCATAGGCTTCATTTCAGAGTACAGTATGTGACCAGCTCACTCCCCATGGTGGCATTAGCTTCTTTGTGATCGAACCCTTTACTCATGGAAAAGGGCATCGCACTTACAGGCCGTCCTAACTCCCAACACAACAAGTGTCATTGATAACACTGATAATGTTTCAACCAATGGAACTGTAAGACTTACTCTGCATATGGTTACAAACACCAATTTCTTTCTTTTACCAACTTGTATGCGCCGTGGTGACGAACTGAAATACTGTATTATCTTTCTTCGTACAATAAAAAACAAAAGTCGTGTTGATGTTTCCTCCGAAGATTAAATGTAACACGTGAAACATTATGAGAGCTCTTCTACAGTAACATATTCGTGGTTTCCTACCCTGACTCTCTCAAACTTCATATCTGTTGCTGATGGGATGACCGTACAAATGAACCCAGGAAATTCCGAAGCCTTAAAATCGATTCGTGAAAATTAATGCATCCGAGAGGCGAAATGTGAACCATATTCTGTCAGGCGATGGCTGCATGACTGTCACATCTTACCACAGAACGTCAAGTAGATCTAGGATTTACGAATACCTTGGCATGTAAAGGGAAAGTAATATGCATCCAACCGCAAGGGAGCTGAGAGACGACTTGATATGCCTTTTTTTTTTTTCAACGAAGGAAAGTATTCCGAATAGATAGGCTAGTGGAAAGATTCGGTGTAGGTAGAACCGAAGAAAAGCGGAATAGGCGATTTGGGGAGGAAGACAACGGAGAGCGGACCAGGAAATAATCACAGCGATGGAAGGCAGCACTTACAAGCAATATCTATGCCTAGAAGGAAGCACACGAATAGTTGTGCGGAGACGTCGGTCTTCTGGATCATGTGTTATGTGGCATTCAGTTCGACAATCATAACAAAAACATTCGATAATCACTATACAGTAACTCTATCCTCAGAGGTAAAACAGGTTGGAATTTTTTTTATAACATTCAGATAATGACAGTCACATAATCGAGTGAAGCTAAGTATAAGTCAAGTGAATAATGAAGGAGAACTGATTTCAGGACAATTCTTTAACCAACTCCATTGCAGTGTTCCTGACAAGACAGTAAGAAAGCGACTACATGAGAAGCGGTTTATGTACATTAAGTAAAAGCAGAAGTTAGAAAAACACAGTATATAGATATGTTTCACATAGTTTCCAAAAATACGCTTGCATCCACAAACTCGTCGTCAAGTGCAAATGGCATCTCATGTCAGTGCTATCAACCTTCCGTATGACAAAGCAGAGCGCATCCAAACTTGAGCCTTTCAGCAGAAATTTTCACCAGAATTCACGACGCGATTTTTGTCTGTATGCAATCGCGCTCATGATTCCCTGAGACACCTGTGATGGAGGGTGTTTGGCCCGCTCTGCTCTTACTGAACGACAGGTAGTTGAGTCAGACTGCCCTACTAACACAATGAAGCTGAAAATGGAACCGCTTCTTATAAACGAGAGATCATGAAAAAGAAATGGGTTGGATATAAACAATAATGATGGACAGTAGCATTGCACATATGGTAATACAACACGGACTAATTTTACTGAAATAATTCCACCTACTATTGACAGCATATAGCTTGAAAGATGAAGAGATATGTTACGTGGTTTGTTGTCCGCCAATCACCTCCCCAAGATTTTGCTACGGACGTGTGATTAATGCATTAATAAATTCCTCTACATACTGCGGGTTTGCCTATTATTTATTTAGTAATAATAATCGTACTATAGATATGTATGGATATTTCGCAATATCATGATTGTATGACCCAGTCCCTCTAAGTCGTCACACTGAGTGGATCACGTAATAACATTTCAGTACTATATTTGGTAAACGTATCAGGTGTTCTACCCTTGTTATCAGTGATATTTGCACGACAAATAATGGTATTCGGGGGTGGTGAGACAAGCAAAGCAGAGAAAAGATATTTACTGCAGGAATAGGAAACCATTTCCCATTTCATGTAATAACTCGAAACATAATGGAACGGTAACACGATTGTGATAGCCCCCACAAATATCCTACGAGAGGATGAATAGAAGTAAAAAATATTCCCCACATCATATATATATACTGTATATATGTTGTGGAGAATATATATTATTTTTCTATTCATCCTCTTGTAGCACGAGGATATTGTTTGTGGTTTATTACCTTAGTCAGCGAAGTTGGAGGATGTTATTATTCACCTCTTTGTGTCTGTCTGCTGTTTGTTTGTCCACAAGAGATCTCAGAAAGCTATTGATGGATTTCATTGAAATTTTGTGAATATATAGGTCACGGGCGAAGAAAGTGTTTATTGAAATTTGGTGATGATCCGTGTTCGAGTCCCGGTTCAAGGCTGTTTTTTGTTCTTTTTTTCACAAAAAATCTCAAAAAGTTACTGGTACATTAAAAAAAAAAAAAAAAATTAATACGTGGGTCATGGACCAAGAATGTGTGGATTAGATTTCGGTGGTATCTGAGGTGTCTGGTACTGACGATGCTGATAGATGCTCCCTCTGAGTGCGCTGAAATTGTTCTTGCCGCTACCAGACGATTCCATTGAAATTACGAAGAACTTCTAGCAGTTTGTATGAATGTATGTATTTTACCAGTTTAGAAGTGAACGGGCAAATTGAGGCTATATCAAACCCCCCAAGTTTTGCAGATCCTTACTGAGCTGAATAAAATCCTCTGACAGTTGCAAGAATCTAATATAAACTACATCATGGAAGCAAAGAGATTAGGCAACGCCATAAAGAAGAGTAACTGATAGAAAGACTGTTATATACGAGGTTGTGGACGCCATGGTTGATTGCGGAGAGAGGTACAATAATTTAACATCTATATTGACCTCACAAAAGTCATTAACACTTGCATTAAATTTGAATAGTTCCAAGCATCCCAGTAAACAAGAGCTGCAACAACTGATTTAAAAAAAGACTTTGAGTTAATGTCAAGAGTCGAACTTATAGTGAAGTTCCCAGTTATACAAACGGGGGAAACAAACACTGCCTTCCTTCTACTTAAGCAAGGCCTAAAAGTGTTTCCTTTTCATCTTGATTTCTGATCTCCAAGAAGACTTAGACTGTAGAATATTATGGTAGTTACTAAAATCGTGCCTAAGAAAGGGTGCAGGGCCATAGTATTGTCATATTTTGCTATTAAGTTACGAAAGAAAAGCTGCACTATGACGAAAATCTCCGTAACGTTAACACTCAGCTTCCTCTGATTCACTCTCACTTAATCAAATCTCGTTAACTGGAGTAGAATACTGAAGTTGTGTCGACATGGAGGGGTTAACTGTGACTGTTCTAACGCTGTCAAGTTCCAGTAAATCACTCTCAGCTGAAAAGAAATGACGTTAACTGGAATAGAATAACAGAGTTGTGTCGATAAGAGATGGTTAATGGTGACAGCATGAACATCTAGGCTCTTATAAACCAATCGTGGTTGAATAAAGTTAACGAAAATACAGTACTAGAGTTGTCTCGAACCTGAGAGGATTAATCACTTTAATCCAATGACGCAACTGCATTTTACTTATTAACTGCTTTTGCTTTCAGTCAGTTTTAGTAATCTTTCTGGAGACTTCTTTTGGTGAAGGGCAATTGAAGGCTATTTCTAACATCTGCATTTCGAAATTCTCTCCTAAGCTTAAAAACGTCGCTAACAATTAAAAAATGCTGATAAGTTACGGTTGACGATTTATAGTGAAAGAGGCGAGATAATAGAAGAGAACAGCAACGTCTCTCTTACATCCCGCTGGGCCCTTCGAAAGTTTTCATCCCTGTTAAAACTTGGCCCAGCTCCCTCACTCAGGCCTCTCGTGTTCTCTCACCACACGCGAGGGGGCCTTGTTTCAGTGTTTGATAGTTTTTGACATCTCCTTTATCCACGAGTGCCACGCAAGGGAGCCATTTGTGTAGGGATTAGCAGGTCCAACTGGCAACTGGAAGAACTAGTGTCTGATTCTTCGGTTGGTCACATTATTGGAGGAAGTCTGTTTCCCTCCTTGTCCCTGTTCACCCAGCGGTGCAGATGGGTACTAGGATGTAAATTCATTTGTTGACTGTCATGCAGTGGAGGACGATTGGCACATAGCAAAAAACTACTTGTCTGCCTAAATAACTCAATAGTAAAAAAAATTTAACTCTAAGACTTCATTTGACCCTGTTCCTTGCATACGTCAGTTTGAGCCTCCAAGAATACTCAGCAATTTTCTGTCAAATATCTATATTAAGTCTAACATGATCTTTTCTTGTGATGGAAAAAAGTGGTGATAATAATGTAGTTGTACATCACTTTACTGATACCGAGCAACAAACACTTGGGTTCTTAATTATTTTGGTCACTGCTTGTTTCACCATCCAGAAACTAAAACTGTCCTCTTCATTTCATTGAGGGTTTATAATTAGTTATGAGAAAGGAAATTTGAATATGCTTGCATGTTGCTATCGTTTGTTCCATGTCTATTTTACGTTGCAGAGGATAACTCTGTGTTACTGTATTTGTGATACTAACGCAGTGCTGATACAGATATTCTTGCAGGTTCTTAATGTGGGGTGGTCCTGTTATAGGAGGATGATATAAGTACCAAGTGTGACAGAATCCGGTGTTTGTTTTACTGTACTTTATGAATTGATGATCACTGTATAGGGAATGAGATTTACTTTAGACCCATAGACTTTATTAACTTAAGGAATGAATACTATAGCTATAAGATTCATTTCATTAGGTATGTTTTTGGTAGTCTGGTACTCATTTTTTTTTCTGGATTTAGTGTTTACCCATCCAGTTATTGACATATTGCGACCAAAAACGAGGCAGTAAGCAATGATTGTCCAAACCGAGTGGTGCGATCTTCAAACCCAATCAACATTTCAGAATATGTAATCATTAACTACATTTTAATTTATCCAGTAATGGGAGCGATATTACAGCAAGCCTTCTCGATATGTAGTGAACATACTGGGGAGAACAATGTCTCGTTGAATTTCCAAGTTCATAAAATATTCGTTTACTGATGACTAAATAACACTGTGCCAAGGCACAGCAAACCCGTCCCCGGCAGTCATTTTAGTGCTGTTGTATAAACACAAAAGGATATCTAGTCAGTGATGCCAAATATCAAATTTGGGGTAAATCTGCTGAAAATTGACGATTTTATGCCAATCTGAAATTTTAGGCCGTACCCACCTGACATTGAACCCCCTACCGTTAACTGGTGGGTGACCCCCCAGATTTAATGAGGCATGTTAGAGGATGCAGATTTGAAAGAGGCACCTTTAGATTTTTTTTTTTTTTTTGTCGATATGACGAATCTGAAAGCAGTTAAGGCGAAAAAACGATTTTTTTTTTTTTACATTTTTTGGGCCAACAGCCTGGATCTTGGCCCAATCTGACCCAAATTTTATTCAGGTGATCAGAAGGTCATAACCCATCATCCCTGTAATATTAGTCAAAATCGCACCAGTAGTTTTCGCGTAAAGTTGTTAAAAGGCAGACTGACAGACTGACATTCAGACAAACCGAGTGAAAACAGAGGCAGGGACGTGTAATTAGGTGCATCATTAAAGCTGATCAGATGCCAGCAGGATATATAATGCTATTATATCCTGGGCAATGTGTATGCAGCCCATGCTGAGGCTCCATGCAACCGCAGTTGGACATGACTGTAGTACGCTACAGCTGTAAAGATTTAACTAGGCAAGCAGCAGAGGCGCTGCAGAAGTGTTTACACAATGACAGGTGCTCTATTAACACCATCAATGGGCCTCACCAGCAGCGTATGCCAAACCTATTTCGGTATATAAGGAGATTGCTTGGTTTCGTTAAAGAGTTCGTTAAAATTGAAAATGAATAAGTCGAAGATTGCAGTAGAGGGTTTACTGTATTTTCCATACCTGAACATTCAGGCAACAGTTTCTCCTTATTCATGAGCTGCTACCGACACAGAGGTAACCTATATGAGCTTAAAAAAAAGGCAGCGATTGTAACAGTTCTGAACTCTGATGTTTGTAGATGGGAATGAGTAGTTGCATTTCTTGACCCCTGATTATATAAAAAGAAAAGTAGTTATAGGATATTGCTGCTTATTGATAGATCCAGACGGGGGAATCATGGGCACGTTTAATCGCTGCCTTTCAACTTTGCCGTTTTTTTGGGGGGGAGGGGGGCACCAGGATAGAAAAACTCATAAACAAAACTAAGTAAACCTAATATTAGTAGGAGTAATAACCAAATCATGTCTTTCACTCCCTTCTTGTTTGAACTCATCCCTACCAACAGAGCTTCAACCTTATCAGGTAAAAAAAAAACATGGATCCATTCTTCGTCCTGTAGTAGCTCATGATGATGATAATGAAGATGATGATGATAATAATGATGATACATGTTTCATTAATTGTGCTTGTGTGTGTGTGTCGCGTGTTTCAGGATGTGGTGGTGCTGGTGCAAGATGGTGGGACGGTGGACTGGGCCCATGACACCCCAGTGGCCCCTGACCGAGACTGTGGACCTGCTGCCTTCTGTGGCTACCAACTTGTAGGTGAGGCAGGGCCGGGTGGGTGGAGGGCAGGGCGCTTATTTCCAAACTGCAGAAGGCAAAATTTCATAAGCAGCTCTTCTTGCACATTTTTCCTCTAAAAATTTCATCTTTGCAACTTTTAAAGAAATAATTCCACATGGGACTTCACAGCCACATTTGCCCAGATAGGTCGCCAGTAGTCATGAAAAAGCCATCGGTCAAGACCTTCTTGAAGAAAAAAATGACTGAAAAACGCTATGTGACCCAGCTTTAACCCATTTCTACAACTAGCACTATGTTTTCTCTTCCAAGGATGCTCGTACTATAAGTAACAGTATCAAACTACCCTGACTTAAGCTAAGCTGTCCTAACGTAACCCAATCCTAAGAAGTTTATTTAACCTAATCTTGCAGTCTAATCAACTCTAACCTAAAAACTCTTGTAAAAGAACTCCCAAAATTAACTACTGTTTAGAAATAAATGAGTGGGGCAGGCAAGAGAAGATAGTACTGGTGTGCAAGCCAAGCAGTAAAGTGAGAGAATAGGAAAGTGATGGTTGCAATCTTTCAGGTGAAAGATTGAGGGAGTATGAAACTCTCTAGCTTCACGAGGGCATACGAGTATTAGGTGATTTGGACCAGGAGTTATCTGGACCAGAAGTACACCATATGACAACTGTGAATGTGCAGCTAATGACGTCACACTGTTGTGAAGGACGCTTTGTACACCTCAGCCTGTCCAACCCTTTGTAAAGAAACTAGGTTAAGTTAGTTTAATATCTTGCATTCTCCCTGACTGGGGGATTTACCCCAAGGCTCCGCCGATCCTTATAATCCACTTAACCTAGCGTCGTTACAAAATGTCCACAGAGGTTGAGTTGGCGAAACGTTTGACACATCCTGAATCACACAGGTGCAGTTACAATTTTCTTGCACATATGGTTCGTGTAACTCCCAGTCATCTGCACCAAGATTAGAGGTTTCCACTAGGCCAAGTATGTTGAAAAAGAAGGGAGGAGAAGAAGGAGAGAGATATGAAAGAAGGAATAATGCAGCAAAAAATAGTATAATGATTCCACAGGAACCATTCGAATATGTCAAAATGTAGATATTCGTATACTGTTCTTGTATGTTATGTCCCCTGAAAAGGAGGAAGAAAGTGTTTTAAGGCAACCAAAAAACTCATCGAATATGTTCCAGCGTTACTGTTCATCGTTTTTGGATAAGTGGCGAGAATTAGGTATGTTCACTTTCATGGTTCATGGTGCAGGGCGTATATTGTAAAGACAGACTCGCCTTATTGTCATTATGGGCTTTGCAAATTGCTGCATTATCAGAAACTGAGGTCCGCATTCAGCTTTTCAGTTTTAACCAGTTCAGGACGATGAAACCTTTGGAATTTTGTTCGTGGTTGGATTGACTTCTTGTAGCGGAGGGATTAATTGTAATCGTCCTAACCCTTTCAGTGTGTGTGTGGTTTCTACAAATCTGCATGAAATCGTATGACAGCTATTAAAATATAATACAAAAGCTGTCGTTGTATTTAGAGGGTTATGTATTACGTTTAAGGTTGTGTGTATCAGAGTGCTGCTAACGGACTAAATAATATTGGGTTGGCTCAGACTATGGCTGTGAAGAGAAGGTAAAGATGAAGGAAACATAACGGAATGATTAGCGTGAATTTAAGGGACACATGAAACTTCAAGGAGAGAGAGAGAAAAGAAGAAAAAATGAACTAGAGGGACGAAGTTGAAAGGAATATATTATACAGTTATCAGTCTACTCTTTGTTTAAGGTGTAAATCCTGGGAGAATCGAGACATGGTTCCAAAGCATTCGTGGCCGTAGGGGAGAGGATTGTAAGGTGATTACCAGGGCCAATGGGTGGTGGGGTGCATAGGCTAAGAAGGGTTTGGGTATGAAGAAAGCGAGGGATGTGAGAGCTCAAGAGTTAATTCTACACATTCAAGGAGAATTTATTATGAAAGGATGTAAATTGTGTTAAAATGAGGTTTATGTCTGGAGTTTTATATCACAGAGTAGAGCAGCAGTGCAGGCTTGAGATACATGTTTGAATCAGTCTGTGAATAATTATGCAGTATAATGAACTGATCAGATATTTCGCCACAATGATAACATTGCAACTCCCACCCAACCACCCTTTTCCCACCGATCCAGACGACCACCGATCCCATTCACACAGACCCACATATACCCGTTCCCCCCGATGTTTTTCCTCTGATTTCCCGTTCCCTTCATATATCACCTCCACTATCACTATATTATTAAAGAGAGGTATCCCTAACTCGGTCACTATAATGGCATTTTACTCTAAATTCAGTGCTTCCCCGAAATGATTTTGTTTAGATTAGGAAAGACGTCTGATAATGAAGGGATTTGATTAAATCTTCAATAAACCACTTGCCACAAAAAGTGTTTCATAATATAAATAAAATTGTCTGGTAACACCACGAATAAAACAAAAGTCGTTGGGCTGAACAGTTGAGTTTGTGTGTTTTCCTTTATGGCGGGATGGCGCTCATGCGAGTGAATTATGAATGTGTTTGGTTCAGGTAATGTACTTTGCCAATGCAGCAAACTAAGTTGTATATGAATACTCGGACAGCAAATCCATTTATTTACCCAGCGACTGGAGTGAAATGGTATTTTCACAGCTTCTGCCAATTCAGATTCACGTGGGAAAATTAGTGAGAATATGTGTATCTGTGATTATAATCATTACAATGTATGCATGTCAGTTTGTCTGAAAATCTTAAATTTAGCAGTTTCTGTTGCAAACTATCGATTAGGCCAACAGTGTGTCTGCGCCGTGCTGCTTGTCTGTTCTCCGTCAGAATTTGTTTCTTTCCTCTTGCACCTCTAGGTAAATTCGGGGGCAAAAGTTCGCTTTCTATTCAATTAAACTTCCATCACACACGGGTCATGTCCATGACTTTTCTCTCTGACGCACCATATGAAAGATTATCACTTATGGGGAATGAAACAAAGTCAGGAAAGTGTGTAGTAGAAGTCATCTAATAAACGAACTTTTCCTCCCGACCGACTCCAAGCCATTGTCTTTTCTCCTGGCACATCCTAGTCCCCCCCCCCCCTCTCTCTCTCTCTCTCTCTCTCTCTCTTTCATCGACTACCAAGTTTCGTCTTTCTCTCACACTGACCCCCAGTTTCTGCCTTTTTCTCCTACCGACTCCCAACGTCTGTCTTTTTCTGTTTTTTTCTCCTACTGACTTCCAGCTTCTTTCTTCTCCTAGCACACTGATTACCTGTATTCTCTCACCGACTTTCCCATGCTACACTTACATTCTCTGCACCATTCTTTCCGCAGAGCCATTCCCCGTCTCTTCTCTCAGTCACTTTCAGCCTTTACTTCGTTTTCCTGGCCACTACCAGCTACACTAAGTCTTTTATTAACTGCCAACATTTACCCTATTCCCCAAGCCAAACTCAGTGTCTCTCCGATTCTCTAGCCACTCTCAGCTTCAGTCTTGTCCTCTTTCCAGCTTGTCATGTTTTCCAAGTCACTCCCAGACTCTCCCTTATTCTCCTAGCCACTCTCTGACTCTGTTCTCCTAGCCATTTAGTCTGTGCCCTTTTGCCTTAGCTATTCCCAACATCTCTCCCACTTTCACAGCCCTCTCAGCTCTCGTTCTTTTACCTTACTCTTAGTTCTACCCTGTTCTCTCAGCCACTACCACCCTCTAACCCTTCTGTCTGGCCATCCTTGCACTTGTTTTGTCCCCTACTGCATTTTATCTTAAGATGCATGTCAAAGATGCTACGTTCTCCATGCAGATGAGTGGCTCATACACTTACAAGAAAGGTAATGCAACGGGTTTTCTTTACTCACATTTCATTGTATTTACTTCTTTTTCAGTCCGAAGACTTTTTTTTTCATTTTTTCCTTGCTATCTTCGGACGATACTATTCACAGTGCAATATATTTTTGGGAATTGAGGAGTTTGTAGTAGGTGTCATTGCTTTCTCCTCTATTCAGAAGCTCTCCTAGGCTGAGAAGATCGTCTTAGCGCAGTAAGAATAAAATAAGAATATGCCCTTATGGCTGAAGGTTGATCACTCTCACCGTATCTCCAAGTGCAGGAAAGTCTAGTAAAGTCTACAATCCCTCTGTACAATGGAGGGTAAGGGTGTGTGGTGATGAAAGAACATTTTTATGAATTAGACACACAGAACAGGCAGTCCATTCCCTGAGGTCTAACAATCCTTCTAAGCGATGCAAATGGCGGCCCACCCTTTCACGTCATTATATTGGCGGTAATACCATGCCATCTGTACAGAACAAACTATGCTGGGGTTATGTCACACTAGAATGGTGTAATGGCATTAGCTGGGTTTTGTATGACTCATCTGTGAACTTTGCAGACAGTCGATTAAGGCTATCATAGCGATATACGGGGTGAAGTAAGGGAAGAAAATGGGTACGATAAAAAGAATAAAAGTTAATAGACGGGAAAGGGTGGGAGAAAAGTGGAATGAGAAGGCAGAAGTTGAGGGAAGGAAAAAGAAGGAGAAGGAAAATGGTGCAGGAGAAAAGGGAAAGATACATATACGAAGAGACAAGAAGGCTGTAAAAATGAGAGGAAAGAGAAGGGGGAAATTGTTGGGAATGGGAGACAAAAGATTCTTTTAATTAAGGAAATATAGAAGAAAGAAAAGGAGGAAACATGGAAAGAGGGTAAATTGAAAGATGAGAGAAACGTGGACGAGAAGAAGGAGGAATAACAACAAGAAATGGAGATAGAGAGAGAGAGAGAGAGAGAGAGAGAGAGAGAGAGAGAGAGAGAGAGAGAGAGAGAGAGAGAGAGAGAGAGAGGATAACAACTGGATGGAGGAGAGGGGCTGGATGGATGACGGAAGAATAGATTAGGGAGAAGAAGGGATAAAGAGAGGAGGGAAAGAAGAGAGAAAAAAAGAGGAGGAAAAGGGAGTAGACACGAGGAAAAGAGAGTAAAAGCGAGGAAAAAGGAAGGGGGGGGAAGATGCAAGAAGGATCCAACAGAAACTAGATGAAGGGAACGAATGAACGAAGGAAGGATTTCAGAGGAGGAAAGGGAATGAAGAGAGAGAGAGAAGGGAAAGATGAGGGAGTGAAAAACAAAAAAGACGAGGAAATGAGAGAAGTGAAGCAAAAAAGGAGAAACTGGAAAACTAGATGGAGGCGAAGGGGATTTGATGGATGAAGGAAGAAATTAACAGAATAAAAAGGGAGGGAGGAAGAGAGGGGAGGAATAGAGGGAGAAAGAATGGAGAGAAAGGGGGGAGAGAAAGAGAGGGGAGGAATAGAGGAGGGAAATTGGAAGGGGACGAGGGAGCCGGCTGGATGAAGGACAAGGTATTGATAAGTTTTAATGGAGAGGAAGACCGTTTTGGCCGGAGGAGATTGACCTGTTATAGACCACTGAGAGAGAGAGAGAGAGAGAGAGAGAGAGAGAGAGAGAGAGAGAGAG
>JAGKTI010002517.1:0-15254 GCA_018397915.1 Birgus latro
CTTTAGAGTTTATAAACATATGGGCACAAGGGGGCAGGGGGGAAGTGAAGGAGAGGAGGACCGTGAGACTGGGAAGGGAGGACAGAGTGAAGGAAGGAACCGATGTGGCAGGGACTAGTGCAAGGGGAAGGACAGTAGAGAGAGAAAGGAGGAGTGGGGGGGGGAGGGAGAAGGAAGAGCGATGTGGAAATTGAGGAGATAAAGGAGAGACGACAGAATGTAACAGGGCGGGCAAAAGAATTTCAGGGATAAGGGGTACAAAGGAAAATAAATACACGAAGGAAAAACGAATAGCATGGAGAGAGGGATGATGAGAAGAGAGGGGAATGAGAAACGAGGAGAAATGTGGGAATTAAGGAAGGGAAAAAGAAGGAGGGACGATAAAAACCTGGAGGAATGCGAGAAATTGGGAAGGGAGAAGAAGGGAAAGATGAAGACAAACTGGGAGGAATGGGAGAGAGAGGGACGCGAAAGGAGACGGAGAAGGGATGATAACATGAGAGAGAGAGAGGGTGATAGGGGAGGAAAAGTAACAAGGGCAGGAGAGGAGAAAGAGAGGGAAGGATGGAAGAGAGAAGGAAGTGAGAAGACGAGAAGTGAGGGATAAATTCGATGCTGAGGGAAAAGACAAGGAAAAACGAATGGAAGGAGGAGGAGGAGAGTGCAGAGGCTGACAGGAATGGGCGAGACAGGAAGGAATAGAAGTACAATAAAAAGGAAAGAGTGGAGATTATAGAGCGAGAAAGAGTAGGGACGGAAAATAGAAAATAATAATAATAATAATAATAATAATAGAAATAAGTAGAACACGACAATAAATGACGAGGAGTAAAACCTATGGAGAGAGAGAGAGATGGGGGGGGTGAATTAGAAAATGTAAATGAAAAAGGAAAATTCATTCCTCCCTAAAAGCAGCGTAGCAGAAGAAAAAAAAGAATAACTGAAAAAGAAAACCAAGAAACTAAGCAAAGATATCGGTAGGAAGAGAAAAGGAGGAACGGATAGAAAAATAACAGGAGGATGAGGATGAGACAGAAGATTAAGAGTGGCAGTTAGAGAAGCGTCATACAAGCTTACACCTCTCTCTCTCTCTCTCTCTCTCTCTCTCTCTCTCTCTCTCTCTCTCTCTCTCTCTCTCTCTCTCTCTCTCTCTCTCTAAAGATATAGAGAACAACATTAAAATGCTTTTTCAGATGCCATTCTGGTAGGTTATCATTTGGCACCTGGGGTGGGTGATGTGGTGGAGCTGATCCGGGCTGAGAAAGAGAGAGAGAGAGAGAGAGAGAGAGAGAGAGACGATGACAGGGATAAGAACTTGTCACAGGCCAAACCTCTCACCACAACTTCTCAGGATTGCTGTCTTCTGGTGAGGGTAGAGGATAGGCGATGGTGAGAGAGGGGTGCGATGGGGGGGGGGCACAAGGGAGAAAAGATGTATTGTGAAGTGACCTATGGTGGCTGGATATGGCGGGGGGGCTGGATTATGGTGCAGGATGGCATGACGTTGGAGAATCATTGAAAGGTAACGTACAGATTGGTTGGGTGTTACGGTATGGTGGAATGCTTTGTTTGGCGGTGTGGTCGGTGTAATAGCACGAACGTTACATGGTGGGAAGGTATGGTGAAAGTGATAGTTTGATATGGGAGGGTGAGGTGGTATGATGGGGTGGTATGGTGGTGGTATGTTGGGGTGGTATGGTGGGAGGGGGGCATGGTGGGTGGCCTTGTTGGGTGGTGCGTGGCGTACTTAACATACCACGCGTTGTGAGTTACTAAATAAGCTCACTGCACTTCAGACTCGTAGCAAACATACGTAGCCTCATTCGCGTTGCATTCAGAGAGAAACTCTTCAATTAGCGGCATCAGGTATAGTAGCCTATGGAATGATAATCGTCTCCGAGCATCATTAAGCTTTTTATTTATCTTGTACTGAGATGGCAAAAATTTGAGGGTAGTGCTGGGGTGTATATATCGATATCTTTATGTATCTATTAATCTACCTATTTCTCTCTCTCTCTTTCTCTGTCTTTCGCTCTCTCCCTCTCTCTCTCTCTCTACCGTATATGGCAAGCTTCCACGATATCCGTTCAGTAATGTCAGTATCATTGCCATAGAGGGCTGTGGAAGCAAAAACAAGAGACAGGGTATGTTTGTCTGTAATCACTGAGAGTACTGTGGATGCGGCCATAGAGCTTGGAGCTTGTTCCTGCTCTCTTCAGTACTATCTACCGCACCTGAATCTCATCCCAATACCAGTGAAAGACAGTTTTCTCCATCCAAGTCTCTCTTATCCTCTCAACATTTTTATTACCACTGAAAAATTTCCATACTACTTTAAATTTCCCTTAAACAGCAACTACCATAATTTGGGATAGAAATTTTCTGCCTCAGTCTAATTTAATATTTTCAAAATTTTAAGAGTGCTTCATCTCATTCACGTTTCTGTTCTTTGGTCAAAGAGTCTTTTCTAGTCTCTTAATAGTTTCTAAGATATTTTCCATCACATCTTTGAATGGATGTTTAAATTTTGTATCACAACATTTTTAATACTTGCTCAAATAATTATATATATTCTTTCACTCACTTCTAACAGTGTCATAAACAATTTAGTACTTATTATTATATATATTTTTATATGTTTTGTAGCCTCTTAATTTTGCTAACCGTCATTTTTCTTCTTCACTTACCTCCTCAGTCGTGAGGTAAAACCCTTTCTAGCTTTTCAGAAGTATACTTTTCCAGTTGGCATAATAACAATAACAATTTAATCTTCGTAAGCGTCTTCTAACAATTTCAGGTCTTAATCATCCCTATCATAATGGGTCAGTCATCTACAACACGTCTTCAACTGTTTCTGATATACTGTCCAAACTTTGAATTCTTTCTCTCTCTTTCGTAGAGCTGTAATAGCAATTATTCTTTACTACAGTCACTCGCAGCATATTTAACCATCTGTTCATAACTTGATGCTGTTCTGCCACAGCATTCCCTAACACTATTGTAACTCTTCATGTCACAGAATTATTTCGGAATATTTGTTATAATCATTCCCAGCTTAACATGACCTATGGTAAGCTTAGCTAACGAGAGCATATTCAATCTAATGTAAGCAATTGAGCCTAACATAACCGAGCATAATCTATCCTAACTGAACCCAACACAACCTAATCTAACCCAAGGCAACCTAACTTATTCTACCTCAACCTATCCTGACTTAACATAATCTAACGTGATCAAAATTGCAGATGACTGGGGAAAGCAGCGGAGTTGAGGGCTTTTACATCCGCCTGCACCACGTCGCCCGTCGCCCCGGGGTCAGGTCAAAGGTCAATGGTGAGTCCTGTGCTGGTGGTGGTGGTTGTTGTGGGATTTGTAAGGTTGTGATTTTGCTAGTTGTCGTGCTTTTGGTGGTTGTGGTAGTTGTGGTGGTTGTGACAGTTCTGGTAGGGCTGGCAATGTTTGCGGCGCTTGTGGCAGGACTAGCAGTTGTGGTAACGGTGGTGGCTGTAGTGTGGAAACGATGGTGGTGCTGATCGTTTTGGATGTGGGAGTATTTGTGGTAATGATTGGTTAAGGCAACTGTAAGAGTGGTGGCAGTTGTGGTACTTATGGTTGTGGTGGTGGTTATGATGGTAATGCAACTGTAGTAGTGGTGGTAGTTGTGGTAACTATGGTAGTGACAAAATCAGACCAAAGCTGTTAGAATGATTAATAACCGTACTATTACAGATGAACTACATCCCCTACAAGTAAGAAGGAATGTTGCCTCCCTTGCATCATTATACAGATACTTTTATGGCAATTGCTCAGATGAAGTTGCAGCTACTGTGCCACCGCTCCATGCCTTCCCCTGTGCTTCACGGGCACCTGGTAGCGCTCGTGACTGGACTCTCAGACTGCCATGTTCCAGAACTTCTGCCTATCAGAATTCTTTTATTCTCCGAACTGAACCTCTTTAGAACTCGCTTCCCCAGAGTGGTTTTCCCCCAAACGTCAACCTACAGCTGTTCAAGTCCAGCTGTTACAGATTTTTTATGAATGGAGGACGCCTGTAATGTGGTGTATGGATAATTTTTTTTATTCGTTTGTTTTTCATTTTTCTGTTCTGTTACTAAAGAAAAGTGGTTGTCGTAGGTACTGCGATTATTTCTGTAGCAGTAGTGGCTATGTTAATTGTTGCAGTGGTGGTGGTGGTTGTGTTAATTGCGGTAGTAGTGGTGGTTGTGGTACCTGTGGTAGTGGTGGTGGTTGTGGTAAGTGTGATAGTGGTTGTGGTTGTGTTGATGAGGGTTGCAGCGGTTGTAATATATATGTTACTGGAATTAATTGGTAATGGTATTAATTGTATTAACGATTGTTGTGATGATTGTTTTGGCATTATACTTAGTAGGCGATGGTGTGGTTGGGATAGCAGTTGTGGTAGTTATAGAAGCAGATGTAGCAGTGTATCTAGAATTGGTATAATTTATCTCAGTAGTTGTTCATTGAAGTAGTGTTGAAAGCTGAATTATTTATGGTTTTATTGGTGTCTAATGTGCTTAGTGAGAGTCGAATGGATGTAGGTTTTAATATAGAGTTTAAATAACGACTACAGTGAAGTAAGATTGTGTTTATTTCAGCATTTGGGAGAATCCATCGAAGAGCTAAACACTTATTAGCTGTACCAGTTAGTGAGTAATTTAAAAAATAAAAGTATATTCAGTTCTACTTACCGCAATATAGAATAACGCTACGATAATGACCCGGGCTAAACTTTTTTATTTTTTGATTTAGTGATCTCAAAAGATAAATAGAGAAGTACTGGTCATATCAGATAAAATACCATCAATTCAATGTGTACTAACGTTTTCAAAATATGATTTTACGCATAATACTTGCATGAAGACAGGGCATCCCCACCCTTACTATTTACCTAAGTAACATTACTGTTCCTTGTCATTCAGTCTTGTACGTTTCTTGCGATTTTTTTTTTTTCGGAAAAAGAATCATAGGTTGAAAGCCTGCAGAAAGCTGCCTTTTCCACGGGAAAACAAAAATGATCATATGAGAGCTAGAAGTCAGGATAAAGGTCCATTCGAGATGTTTTGGTCATTGTGTTTACAAGAGTGAAGATAATACAGAAAAGGAAATAAAGACTGTGGAAAACAGTTCCAGAGTTCACCAGCGGTAACTGTGAAGGTCTGAGATCACCTGTTAACTCTTGTTTAAGAAAACTAGGCAGGAAAATGGTGAGAGTGAGCTGACAGACTGCACATCCAGCTTGTTCAAGGGATGCAAGAGGACAACTTAAAAGAGCAGCGACCATTGAAAAAGAGAGAAGAGGGAGAAGAATGCAGGACTGTAGCGGAGATAGAAGATGAAACAGATCTGTAAGTACAGGAAAGCTGGTGGAGTGAAAAGGCTAAGACTCCATACTGCTTAGAAGTGTCGTACCTGGTGAGTTCCTCACACTTGGGAACTGTACTTCACACAGCGGAGCGAGTGCAGTCACACAGAGAGGTGATGTTAGAGTTTCCAGAAGTTTTCGGTGAATGATTTTGTACAGACTTTTCACTATATCTTTAAAAGTTTAATCTTGTTTCTGAAAAAAGTAATAGAAAACAATCATTAAGTGAAAAAATACTTGTGCATTTCAGTTTTGTCTGCAGTGATGAGTTAGAGTAGTTAGGATTTTAGGAAATCATCAAACGCAGCTACTTGAAATTTCAGAAGTATCGCTTGCTGACAGTCAAGAATAATCTGTGGATATCAAATTTTGTATGGTATCAAAATGAATGAGTTTGAGAGTGTGTGTAAGAAACGGAATCTATAGGTGAATATGGGGAAGAGTAAAGTTATGGTCTTCGAGAGAAATGAAGCCACTGAATGTACAGTGAGGTTGGATGAGGAGGAAATGGAAAATGTGAGTGCATTTAAGTACTTGTGTAGTGAGATGAGTATGGAAGTTTTGAGGGCGAAGTGCTTGAAATGGTACAACAAGGAAGAAAGGTTGCTGGTTCTTTGAAAGCAGTGATAAGGAAAAGGGATGTGAGCATGGAAGTAGAAAAGTCGCTGCATGATAGTATTGTGATACCAACTCTAACGTATGGAAGTGATGCTTGGACCTTGTTGGAGGGATACAAGTCAAGAGTGAGAGCATTGGAAATTAGTTATTTCAGAGTAGCATGTGGAGTCACACGGCGAGACAGACTGACAAATGAGGAAGTGAAGGAGCGTTGTGGTGTGGAAGTGATAGGAAGCGTTAGGAGAAACACACTGAGGTGATTTGGCCATGTGGAGAGGATGGAGAGCGAGAAACTGACGAGGAGAGTATATGTGAGTGAGGTGGAGCGGGGGAGAGGGAGGGGGAGGCAAAGGATGAGATGGAGGGACGGAGTGGAGAAGTATATGAAAGGGGGGGGGATGAGCTGGGAGGACAATGAAATGGTAGGAGACAGGGCGACATGGAGGCGATTTGTTTGTGGCCACCCCTTAGAGTGTGGCCACACTTGCTCGAAACATGTGATGGCAACACGTTTCAAACTGCCCAGAGCAGTGTTACAGACATGTTTGAAACCTAAGTGTCTCGAACATGTTGGCAACTCTGCTGGAATCATGTTGGTAGCACCGGTGTGGACAAGGCATTGAGCTGCAGACAAGAATCTAACACAGCAGTAGACTATTACCTGCGACCATGGTACCATTTCAAAATCGATTTTTGACATCCTAAAAAAAATTACGAAATTCTGAAGTATTCCCCACTTGCACCGGTAGCAGTCCAATGTCATCTCTAACGAGGTCATTTACAAAATGATGTCCATCACCATAGGGGTTTGCCTTACGTGATGGACACACACAAAATCGCCGACAAGCACGTATTTTTTGTCCCTACTGTGCACATAATACAACCGTTGCAGTTGCGACAAGTAAGGCGTCCTCCCTCATCGCCATGTTGTTGGGTATTGTCTCTCACAAGTCTGGACCACACGACTACTTCACCTTTGTTTCGAACATGTCAGTGACTTTCTCGAAAAACATGCTCGTGACATTGCCCATAACATGTCTGTGACATGTTGCTAACATGTTCGTGGCCTGAATCTAACATGTCACGAGCAATGTTTCTGACAATGTTCGAGGGCAAGTGTGGCTGCCCCCTTACGGGATTAAAACATCTGGCATTAAAAAGATGGATCAAAATTTTTAGCAATATAGCACTAAAAAAATATAGCTTACGAGTATACAAACAGTTCAAGACTGGCGTTGATTGAGAAACCATTTCTTTTCGAAAAGTAATGAATAATTAAAACCCATATATTTCCAATTCTGTTTTCTCCATGGATGATGGTGGAAAGTGTTACTGCCTGGAATAGTGCTAAGTCTGTTCTTTGCTCTGCTAAAAATAATTCATTCTAAATGCTCTGAACTCTTCAACTCGAATTCTTCCCGCTCCTTCTGGCACCTTGCCGAAAATCTTTCTAACAACTTTACCTCCTCATCCTTCCTTCCTCTTTTCCACTCTAATGGTTCTATAGCTATTTCTTCTACTGATAAAGCAGAACGCTTCACTCAACCATTCTCCTCCAATTCCACCTTAGACAATTCCGGTGCTGTTCCTCCATCACTTCCCCCCTCTGGCTTCCTCATGGCTGACATTAAGATTTCTTCAGTTGATGTATTTTCTGCCATCACTGGCCTCAGTACTAACAAGGCTTATGCGCCTGATGGGGTCCCTGCTCTTGTCCTCAAGAACTGTGCTTCTCTGCATGCACTGTGCCTAGGTAAACTCTTTCTCCTCTGTCTATCAGCTTGTACCATTCCTTCTTGCTGGAAGTTTGCTCTCTTTCAGCCTGTCCCAAAGAAAGGTGACCATTCCCATCCCTCTAACTATCGCCAAACTGCTTTAACATGCTGTATTTCAAAAGTGAATGCTGATGGTAGAGAGTGGAATTAGCAGATGATACTGCACTGGTGACTGATTTGAAGGGAAGATTGAGACAGTTGGTAGAGGAGTATGAAAGAGTGTGTGAAAGAAGGAGATTGAGAGTAAATGAAAATAAGATTAAAGTTGAGAGTAAATGAGAATAAGAGTAAAGTTGAGAGTATGTGAGAATAAGAGTAAAGTTGAGAGTAAATGAGAATAAGAGTAAAGTGAAGTGTAGGAGGTTTGTAGATGGTAGGAGGATGAATATAGTTTTGAATGGTGAGTTGCTTGAGGAGATAGAGTGTTTTAAGTAGTTAGGGTCATATGTTGCTGTGGATGGAAGAATAGATGAAGAAGTGAAGTTTAGAATGAATGAAGTAGGAAATGTACTGGGAGGAATGAAAAAATGTTTAAATGTCGTTCACTTGGAATGGATGTAAAGAGAAGGCTGTATGAGGGTGTAGTGATACCGACTGCATTATATGGGGCTGAAACATGGAGTATTGGCGCAACAGAGAGGAAACGTTTGATTGTAATGAACATGAGGTGTCTGAGGAGTGTGTGTGGAGTGACGTGTATGAATCGAGTGAGAAATGAAGTGCGAAGGAAAGCTGGAGTTATGCGGGAGATGGCTGATCAGTTGAGCAGAGAGTGTTGTGATGGTTTGGCATGTGGAGAAAATGGATGATGGGTGATTGGTGAAAAAAGATAATTGAATCAGATGTGACAGCTGTAAGGCTGAGAGGAAGACCATGAATAGTATGGATGGACATTGTGAAGAGAGCGTTGGATGCGGGAGGGATGTCTGTTGAGCAAGGAAGAGTTGCTGTGTGTGATAGGAATAGCCGGAGAGAAATTGTGAATGAATAAATGATGACATGGTCCCGAGGGGATATTCTTCCGCATTTGGTCAGATCAGCTGATCAAGTCAGGTGCGGATACGGGGATGGGTCTACTATGATGTGACAGAGGTATACCAGCTCTGCTGTCGGGCCCTGCTGTGGATGTCGCCGATTGCATTGTGCAGTTGACCCTAATGTGGTGTGGTGCAATGAGGATCTGTCCCTTCTCCCCTTGGGGCTAGGATAGGAATAAATGTGTGTGTTTGGGTGAGTAAATTAGGTGTGTGTCGTCCTGTCTCAGCTACCTCCCTTTCTTTGGTGGAGGCAGCCTAGATATTTAGATTGATAGATTTCAAATGTTTTTGAGTCGATTCTTAACAAAAAGAATTTTAAGCACCTTTCCCATCACAACCTTCTTTCTGATCTTCAGTATTGGTTCCTCCAGGGATGCTCCGTTGGCGATCATCTCACAAAACTTTCAGACTCCTGGTCATCCTCATATCAGGATTTTGGTGAAAGCTTTGCCATTGCACTGACATACCAAAGGCTTTGCTTTCAGTCGGGTGTGGGATAAATCTTTAATTTCCAAACTGCCCTCTTATGGCTTTTATCCTTCCATCTGTGCCATCATCACTAGCCTCTTTTCTGGTTGTTCTATAGCTGCTGTTGTAGACCGCCACTGTTCCTCTCTCAAAGAGTTACCAATAGTGGTGTTCCTCCGGGCTCTGTCCTGTCACCAACTCTCTTCCTTTTATACATCAGTGACCTAAGCTATCCACTCATATGCTGATGACTCCACCCTTCACCTTTCCATTCGTTTCCCACAGCATCCATCTCAGCAGTTACTTCAACAAACAAGGGATGAGGCTATGGCACATCTAATGTCTGACTTGGCTCATATATCTGATTGGGGTAAAAGTAATCTTGTTTTTAATGCATCAGTAACTCAGTTCTTACATCTATCAACCCAACAACATCCTCCACAGAAGTACCCTCTGATTTTTATTAATATCCAGCTTAATCTTCCATCATTTTTAAATATACCTTGGGTTTCATTCTCACGGTATTAATCTTGGAAAGAACCTAATATTATCTCTCTTGTAAAAATCTGCACCCAAGAAATTAGGTGTGCTAAGCCGACTCCGTGCCTCTTTACCCCTGCACAGTTGTTGACTTTATACACGGGTTTTATTCGCCCCAGTATAGAGTACAAATCTCACATGTGGGAGGCTCCCCACCTTCAGCTCTTCTCAAAAAAGTGGAATCAAAGACTTTTCGTCTCATTAACTCTCCTCCTCCTACTGGCTCCCTTCAACCTCAATCTCTTCATCGCACTGTTGCATCTTCATTTCTTTTCTATCGCTACTTCAACGGTGACTCCTCCTCTGAACTGTCTGCTTGCATCACCCCTCCACTATGACGGGCACGTAACACGCATCTAGCAACGATCTCTCATGCCTTTTCTGTCCAACTCTCTGATGCAGGAGTTAACCGTTACTCCCAGCCCTTCATATACTGTACATTATGCAACAGGTCAACTCCGGAACTGTCCTCCTCTGTATTTCCTACTGCCTATGATCAGTCTTTCAAACGCAGTGTGTCTATGCATCTCGAAATATACGGATCTTGAATTTGGTTCTCTGTTATCTTGTTTTTGTTTTTTCTTGGAGGGAAGAATTTGCAGGCTCCTGACCTCTGGTTGCTCCTTGCTTGCATAAAAAGAGAAAAGTTGGCTGTTTTAAATGTTCACCAACTGGCATGAAGGGAGACAACTATTACTCAGTGGCAAACAGTTACACTGGCTTTGGCCATTTATGCAGTAAGGGAAATTCTACACTTAGTATAATCCTGACGACCACACGTCACTGAATATCATAAGGAGGATCTCGAAAATCTGATGTGAGTCAGAGCTCGCTGGAGAATGCCTAACTTGTCATAGCCTGGTATCCTCAGTACTTAAATGGTTAGCAAAACTAATAAAATGCGGCTTTATATACGCATCACAGAGTTCAGTCTTTCCTGGTCAGTATATTTAGTTATGCAGGACGTAACGGTTTATTAAAAAAAAAAAAGTATGAAAAAATGAAAGGCCTGCTTCTCCATTGTAAGGATTTGTAAAGTCATGTTTAGGTCTTCTTTATTGCATATTGTAAAGGAAAAGAGTAAAGTCTCATTTTCCCTTAAAGCTGGATATACTGTATGTTTTCGGCGATAGGTAACAAGGTAATATTGAATATATATATATTATAACTGAGGGGAAATAAGAAGCAAGTGTATAGCTGCTTCCTCGTGTAATGTACTATTTTCTTATTAATAGTATTTTTGTTGTGACATTCCTAATGTTTTTAGAATACGCCCAAAGCATTGAAATTCAACTAGTTTTCCTCATTTGGCCTTCTAAAACTAACATTGCTAACGTAAATAATAAACTATAGGAACACAAGGGACTCGAGGGTATACCGCACGTGGACTAATATATTCAACATTCAAGATCAGAAAACCTATCATACAATGTTAACTTCTGATATATAGCATTACCTCATATTATTCATTTTATATAATTTCCAGCCTGAAATATGAATTTTGTTCGATGATATGACGTGATGAAGGTACCAAATTTTTACTTAATGGACATAGCATTCACTGAACGTTTTGCAGTACAGAGCGTCCGAAGCAATCTGAAACTCAACCATCACTCTTGAGGCGCCTGTACAAGGAAACTGCACGGGGTAAAAAAAAAAAAAGAGAAACGTGCAAAATGTGTTCACCATAGAGTATGTTGTCTCTAAGATGGGGTTTCTTACCATGAACGTTGAGTTATAACACGATACATGATCCTTCTGAAATACTCCTTTCAGAAATGGTAATGGCAGTACTCAGAACATTTACTTGCTGTCCTTGTCAGTTCGGCACATCTGTTGAATGGTGCTCTTTTCATTATATTCGTTCGTTACATTCATCATATTCGTACTCTCCAGACGATTTTATTCAGCACAGGAGAGTCTATAAACTGCACAGTGTAGATAATAGCTTTTATAACCCCCTGAACAGTATGGTGCTCTACTGTGATTACTAAATTCGTGTGAAATTAAAGTGAATAAAATATATAATAAATCAATGTAACGAACATGTCATTATTGTGCAATGTTATCTTTCTTTCGCCTCCCAGCTGGCCTACTCTCCAGTGCGGCGTCGTCCCCGCTCTTACCACTCTCCCTGCCCCGGTCTATCATAGGTGAGGGTGTGGGTGGGGCCGTTGGCAGTGAGGGTGGCAGCGTATGGGCGGGTGGCAACGTTAGTGTGGTAACGGTTGTCAACACGGGTCCTGGGACATCCTCCTTCATTCTCCACTCCCTCCACCACTACCGCACCTACACAGTCTTCCTCGTCCCCTTCTACAGCTCCTTCCAGGGCACGCCGTCCAACTCCAGGACCTTCCACACTTCCGCAGCAGGTCAGGCTCAGTTTTATGGGGAACATCGTTTTCTCGGGTAAAAGATAATGCCAAACACACCATTCTCTTCAGAGCTTAGAACACTTTTCGACACCTGTTCTTTATCAGTAAATGTCTAAATATGGCCGTGAGATTTTATTTGTGTAATATTTAAACAAACTATATCAGCTCAATAATGAAAGCGTGACAGAGAATAAAGAAACACAAATTACATCTTGTTATAACGGATACTGTCTAGCCTACCCCCTGTCAGTCAAGATGTTACAGCATTCCCTTTCCCGTCCCTCGCCCCCAGGGGACTGCATGCGAAGGTGTTTGACCCTCATATTATGAGACCCGAAAATCTTAAATCATGCAGGACCAGTAACTTGACAAGTCATGAATGTGATTATTCTGGTGTTTCCTATACTATACTTTGAGGCATCAGTAAATGATCTCGTGAAGATTAAAACGTAGATCAAAGAGAAATGACTGAACTCAGCTGGATTGGTTCTCACCTGAAATTCCTCTTGTATCTCTGGGAGAAGATGGTACTGAAATACAGCAAATCAGCTGGACAAAGACTGCCTTCCAGACCCAGTCCTACTTTAGAGTCAGGTGTACCACCTAATAATAACTTACCTCAGATGACCCTTTAACTAAATTCATCATTTTCAGGCTTATCTTAGAACCACGAATCACCTCAGAACTGCCTTCTAGGCATTACTGGGCAGGACACAGTTTTGTCCAGACTCAGCCCAGTCATTTGTGCACGCAAGAACGATTCCTCATTACCTGAAGTCAGATGAAGGAGAGATATTCCATTCACAGACCTAGCACAGAGGTCTTAGGACAAGGAAACACCGAGGATCTTGTTATCCATGAATAGAAGGCAGTGCCCCTGTGAGGATAACTACACACACACACACACACACACACACACACACACACACACACACACACACACACACACACACACACACACACACACACACACACACACACACACATATTTGCATCAGTGTTTATTGTAAGTGATGCCTACCTATACACTGACAAAATAATATCTTTTTTCCTCTGTTAAGTAAAACAGGAAGATACTTAAATCAACCCACTTTTCCAGTGTATACACAGCACCCTGTCCACCCGTGTGTCATTAGAATACAAATAAGGCTATGTTTACCGCTTCAGTATTGCTGTACTCTGGAGTTAGAAAAAATTTCTAAATACAGGAGAATAGTAGGGTGTAATCTTCGCATGAAACTGCTATGGAGGAGGCTTCTATGGAGCCTCCTAAGTCCACGACAGGACAGCCCATGTACTTGTGGATGTAGGATGAGTGAATGTACAAAGACATGGCGGCAGATATACACATAGACCGATGCATGCATAGTGATTGTAAGTGAATGCAGCTGTTGTTGTTGCGACCTCAAGCTCAACTCAATGTGAACCCAATGGACTGCAGAAATTCAGCCATTACTGGCAGGCACTCCCAGAGATCTCTTGTCGAAGTTTAGGTGAATGCTCGTCTGGGTGTGAGTGAGTCGCTTGAGGGGAGTGAGTTGTGGTGTGAGGGGTGAGTCTTACAGTCAAAGCAGAATGCGTTGCGTGTGAGCTACACTTAGTCGAGGTTTTGTTGAATCTTTCGGTGAAATTTTGGTGAAAACTTGCCTGTGTGTGAGAGTGAGGTGCATTTTGTGAGTGTGTTAGTATATGAGGGACGGCAGTGCAACAGGACGAAATGGAATGTTAGACAATTGTATTTTGTTGGTTATGTTGAATGTGCTTTTGTGGTAGGTGTATAAGAACTGGCACTGAGGTGGAGTTGGGCAAAGGAGATATTGTAGTGTAGATGGATGAACTCGGGGAAGAGACAGAATAAGTGCATGAAGAATGTGTATTTGTATATGTATGTATACCAGGACATTAATTGAATACATCACAGAAATATTAAACTATCCGAGACATGTGTTGGTCAATTAAATGTTTGTCGTTCGTTTGATGGTTATATATACAGTATACTCTTTCTTTTTTTCTTCTTCTTTTCTCCTCCTCCTCCTCCTCCTCCTCCTCCTTCTCTTTCTATTTCCTTCCATGCCTTTTCAATATGGAGTCATTCCTTCCTTTCTTTTTACCAGTTCACTCCAAGTGTTTTACAGCTGTTAGTTGGGTAAGCACCTCCTAGGCAGCTTTCTTGTTACTTTCATTTAGACCTTTTAAAGAATTTTCTAGGGTCAGAGGTCAAAACATACAAACACAGGTACTTCGAAAATGAGACAACAGGAATCAGTCGTGATTTACCATCACATGCTAGGAGGGATTTTATTGTAGCTGCGAGGAGACCAGTGTGGCAATCTTTTGTTTTCTAGGAATGCTGTACAATCTTAATTTCGCTCAGTAAAGTATAATAAATATTGATGACTGAAGAAAACAAATAAGGAGAGAGAGAGAGAGAAACATGAGGAGAGGTACGAAGGGAAAGTAGTAATTAAGGTGTTGGAGATAAATATGCAAGAGTTAAAGAAGCTGGACAAAATGTTTCCATGCATCAAGGAAAGTTGAAATAAAACTGATAGATATACAAATACTCGTACATTTTGACAGCCGCACCCACCCAGACTCTAAGCATCACTCCAGCACATCCGAAGAAGTTTTTTTGTCACGGGATACATTCATCAGACACACACTAGATGCACAATACATGCACCTCAGACACACCCAATACATACTCAGTGGGTGCAGCAAAAATCAGTGAAAGTAACACTGTGACATTAATGAAAGTCTGTTGTTCCACTTTGACAAGTTTCCTCCTTTTTAAAGATATTGTGACTCAATGAGTGACACAGCTTGGGACACACTCCTGTGTTTAACTGCCCATTTGGTGTATCAAAAGGAGAGAACTTCGTGGATGGAGAGTAGAATTAAGTCTTAGACTCCGGAGGTGTTATTGTAACTCACGTCTGTTGTGCTACAAATACAGGATTTTTTTTTTTTTTTCGCTAGGTGCTTTGACCCACTTATTCCAAACCAACTAACCACATACGTTTAAAATTTAAACAAACAACAATCAATCTTTCCT
>JAGKTI010002517.1:48516-59657 GCA_018397915.1 Birgus latro
AAGAGAGTTGATGTTAGGACAGAGCCCTGAAGAACATTACTATTGAAAGCTCAAGGAGAAGAACGGTGGCTGTCTAGAACAGCAGCTATAGAACGACTAGATAGGAAGCTAGCGAGTAAGGCAGAGAAAGAAGGTTAGAAATCATAAGTAGGCAGTTTGAAAATTAATGATTTAGGCCAAACTCGATCGAAAGCCTTTGAAATGTCAAGTGCAATGGCAAAGCTTTCACCAATGTCTCTAAAGGAGGATTACCAGGAGTCTGAAAAGTAAATTAGATCATCAGTGGAGCATCTTGGCAGAACCCATACTGACGGTCAGAGAGAAGGTTGTGTTAGGAAAGATGCTTTTAAATTTTCGCGTTAAAAACAGACTCGAATACTTTTGAAACACAGGATGTTAAAGAAGTTGGTCGATAGTTAGAGGGCTTGGAATGGTCACCCTTCCTTGGGACAGGCTGAATGAATGCAAACTTCCAGCATGAAGGAAAGGTACAAGTTGATAGACAAAGGCAAAAGAGTTTACCTAGGCAGGATGTGATTACAGAAGCTCAGTTCTTGAGGACAATAGAAGGGATCCCATCAGGCCCATTTGCCTTGTTTGTATTGAGCCCAGTGATGGCAGAGGATGCATGAATTGAGAAAAATTCTAATATTAGCCATGAGCAAGTCAAAGGGGGAAGTGATGGAGGAACAGCACTGGAATCACTTGAGGTGGAAATGGATGAGAGAGTTTGAGCAAAGATTTCTGCTTTATCAGTGAAAGTAATAGGTACAGAGCCATCAGAGCACAAAAGAGGAGGGCAGGATGATAAGGTAAAGCTGTTAGAAAGGTTTTTGTCAAGATGGCAGAAGGAGCTGGGAGAATTTGAGTTGGAGAGTTCACAGCATTTACTACGAATGAAATTATTTTAAGCAAAGCTAAGAACAGATATAACATGATTCCCGGTAGAAACATTAAAGGGATGAGATTTAGGGATGGGTTGGCTCCGGTACCTTTTGTTGGCCTTCTTGTTGTGGACAGCATTAGAACAAGCATGATTAAACCAAGTTTTTTTTTTGCATTAGTCACAGGTTATGAGAACGGAATGAATGCTTCCATGCTCGATACAGTATCCTCTGAAATGCACAAAGCACACTCAAATGGCTCTTGGCCATGGAAGCAGTAATCATTCCAGGGAAAATCAAAGAAGTACTGCGGCAGCTCCAAAGTGCCACAGCTTCCGCTTCATGGGAGGGTCCAGAGGTTTTACTAGAACGATAGGACAGGTTAAGGTGATAAGGTTGTGATCGAAGGAGCCCAGTGGAGAGGAAAGATTAACAACATAAGCAGGAGGATTAGTTGTAAGGAAGAGGTCAGATATGTTGGAACTCTCTCCAAGGTGGTCAAGGATTCGGGTAGGGTGCTTTATAAGCTGCTGTAGGTCTTTAAGGATAGAAAAAATGTATGCTTGTTCACCAGGTGGAGCAGTGAATGGAGCGGAGAACCAAATTTGGTGGTGAACTTTGAAATCTAAAATGGAGATTTCTGAGAAAGGAAAAACTGATAGGACGTGTTCCATCTTAGGAAGAAGATAGTCGAAGAATTTTTTATAGTCAGTAGAATTAGGGGATAAGTAAACAGCACAGACATATTTAGTCAGAGAATAACAGGAAAGTGGAAGTCAGAGAGTAAAGAATTCAGAAGATTCAAGTTCAGGAACATGAGAGTAAGATAATGTTGCAGCATTCAAATGCTTAACATCCACCTCCGGTATTCAAAATGATTAAAGAGAAAGTAGGAGGAGACAGAGAAGTTTGCTGTCAGCCTTCTCAGGCAAGTGAGTCTCCGTGAGGATGAGAAGGTGAGGTTCAGGGGAGGAGAGGTGGTGTTCAACAGAGAGAAAGTTATAGGAAAGACCACGAATGTTGCAGAAATGAAGTGAGTTAGACAGTTGTTCCAAGCATCTCACATGGTCGTCACTGGGAGAGGGGCGGATGGTGGGGGTTTTGATGCCCCCCCCCCCTCCCGTGGGACTGCGAGGCTTCGTGAAAAGATATCATTCTTTTTGTTAAATTTTTGAATAGTAAGTGTCGAGTGTAATGTGCATGTAGTTTGGTATTGACAGTTAAAGGAACTTGTACTGAAGAGCATGCTAGACTACTCTCTGTGTTACTGAAATGCTGAAAAATCTCAGCAAAGGGGGATGGTCAGAAGCTAGATCCAAGAGCTGATGATATGGGAACTGTAGCTCTCCCTATCATCAGCTTTCCATCCATCTTGAGAACATCTATTGGCACGTCTGCTGAGGGCGAGTGTGACTACCACAGTTTCACATTGCGTACTTAACTACTGTACTACCAAATGGCAGTGCAAATGATATATACAATTTAATATTGTACAAAACTTCATAATTTCTCTAAGAGAGGCTAATGAATTCTAAATGTGAATTGTTCCATTACATTTTTGTAAAGAATCAAAATGTCCACACAATCTGGTTGCACACTGTATTATTATGCCCTTATGCTGTTTGAAAGGATAATTCCATTTTGATATTCGTGACAACTCTTCACTTCTCCTCCCAGCTGTAGATGGTTTCAGAGTTGGGGTGTGTTTTAAGTGATATTATGGTTATATTATTATGTTATTCTTTACCATTTACCTCGAGAAGGTCTGGGAGTTAGAATGGGTTATGTTATAATATTGTCATGTTAATCAATAGTGACCACCCAAAAAAGATAGTGTTAGAGCCAAGGTGGGTTATTTTATGTTATGGTTAGTTTGTTATGTTAATCACTACCGTTCTTACCCCCAGCTTGAGACAGTGTCGGAGTCTGCGTGGGTTATGTTGTGTTATGGTTATATTGCCATGGTATTTACTACCATTCCAACTCCCAGCTTGAGATAGTGTTGGAGTTACACTGGGTTATGTTGTAGTGTTATGTTATGGTTATACTGTATTGTCATGCTGTTCACTACCCTTCCAACCTCCAGCTTGAGATAGTGTCGGAGTCAGGGTGGGTGTTCCTGTCCCGCGGGGTGCCTGGCTCTGTGCGGTCCTTGCGAGTGACCAACCTCACCCTCGGCCACTCATACCACGTCACCGTGGCCGCATTAACGCCCGCTGGGAGGGGACCCTTCTCTCCTCCCCTCTCTCTCCACGTCGACCCTGTCCTCCTCCACCCCCTCACCAAGGTCAGTAGTAGTGGTAGTAGTAGTAGTAGTAGTAGTAGTACTGACGGTGGTCATCGTACTACTAGGATGATGGGATATTCCGTGCTACCTTTCTTCCCATGCTGGTGTAAGTGGTTGAATGAAAGCCTAATTATCAGCAATCACATATGTTTCGCAGTAGGGCAGAAACTACCCAGAATCTATTGCTGTATTTTCTTAGCCTTGAAATGTATCACATGGGGCAAAAATCTCCAAGGAAAAGTCAGCATGAAAGGTATCACACGGACCAATATGCCTTTAAGAGCAGGAATAATCATTAGCACGGATTCGTTACCCTGCACTTCACAAGTCTCAGTCTGGTAGTATTGCCTCGCTGTTTAACTCAGAAACACAGTTATAGTATACTGAAACAACCCGCCGCGACACATGCTTGCTTAACTGTAATATATTTCAGCATCCTTCTTTTGCAGTTTGTAGTGTGAAGAAAAATTTTGGTAATTTATATGGTATATTCCAGTGCATCTAGAATATCTTTTTGCTCAAGATGAATTGATACTGAGCTTATTCTGTAGCTTATATTACAGGACGTGAATCAACCAGATAATATCGGTCAAAATTTAGAGGCCTGTTGATCAAACACGACAGCACCCAGTTGATCTCACGGTAACATAAGGACTGGCTAAATGTCGCGTCCTCACGTTACACAGTCCTTAATATCGTACCTTCCTCTGAATACCGCTGTGTACGGCCTTGCTGGTCGGAAGTAGAGCCATCTCTGCGCTTATATACCTGTTTTTCTTCCCACCACTGGAGTGTGTATCCCACCATCAGTGGTGTTTGGCACTCCACTGCTATCTATCCTCCTCTATTCCTTCGTATCTTCCACCTTTCCTTCCTCAAGATTTATCCTTCCTTCCACGATCTGACTTTCCTTTACCTTGTCAACTTCGTTGCTACTCGAATAGTAGCTGTTTGGTAAACTGGTACAAAAAATGTTGAATAAAAACTAACGGCAATTCATTAGAGTGCAGTGGTTAATGTTTTTCACCTCCACAATGCTTGTTGTGCCCAGGCTTCTTTGTGTTCTGTGTGTTCACTGTATGACTTCCTCAGTTCCTTCAGTAATGTGTGTGTCCCCCTTCCTCGATCTGTTCTGCCACCCTACTCCCTCCTTCCTTAATATTTCTCCCTCTCCACTTGATTCTCTCTTCTCCCTTCATACCTGTATCTCCTTCCTTGTTGGCAGTCCCTCCATCTTCACTCCCTCCATCCTACTTCACTCTGGCAACGACGTTTATGGTGATGTTATCTGTCTCCCTCCTGCCTTAACTTCCTCTTTCCTGTCTTCCCCTCTCTGTCTTCCAACTTTTATATTTTCTTTCATGTCCTTCACTAACAGTCCCACTCTCTATCTTTTCGTGACCCATGGCACTATATACGGCAGCCTTGAAAAATAAAAATGATAAAATGAAATATTAGACCCACATGTATGCACAAACTGGTTACACCGAGGCCCGAACAGCATGGGAAGGACTGAGATGATTGGCCAAATGTAAGATGTAAGTCCATGCATATGCCATCAGATTTAGTTTTTTTTTTCTTTTAAGACTCCTTACGTGGGTACTTTACTGGAAGAGGGCAGTGCTACACTCCCGGAGTCTAGTTGATTTCTGTCTCTCCTAAAATCATTCGTAGAGGGGTAAGTGAGATTCCATTTAACCAGTGCCATTACGTTACGCTGAGGTTAGGAATTCTCGGGTATGTACACATAAAACAGTTCCTCAGTGTTCCCTTCCTGAGTGTGCAAATTAGGTGGGAGGAAGTTGTCAGTGCCAGTCAGTGCATTCAAGCAGCAGCATCTGAATCGTGAAAACTTAGCAGTGAACATCCTTTCACTTAAATTTGTCTCCCCCAGGTTAAATAAGATGCGTCTGGACATGTTATAGAAGCAGAAATTAATAGGAGACAATGTGTGATGTACTGTGGGTAGGGTATGAAAAATCGACATTGCAAGAATTAGTTGAGGCAACAGAGACAAGTATTTGTGACTCACCTGATAGAACTATTTCCCGCGAATAAGTCGTTCCATTTCTCAGACGAATAAGACTGGCATGGGAGAGCTCAGTTTGGGTGGAATTTGACTCTACATCTCTGGACGAATGTGTATAATTGTAAGGTGAATTAAACTTCCTAAAGTAAGGAAGTGTAATAATATTAGTTTGAAAGGAAAAATAATAAGTAGTATGAAAATTGTACTCCACTTAAATGATGACGAAGGGGAGCTGCAAGGCTTTGTGAATGAGTTTGGGAGAATGTGTAAGAAACGGAATCTAAAGGTGAATGTAGGGAAGAGCAAAGTTATGGTCTTTAAGAGAAGTGAAGCCACTGAATGTACAGTGAGGCTGGATGAGGAGGAAATGGAAAATTTGAGTGCGTTTAAGTGCATGGCTAGTGTGGTGAGTAAGGCTGGAAGTATAGAGGGTGAAGTGCTTAAAAGGGTACAACAGGGAAGAAAGGTTGCTGGGTCTTTGAAAGCGGCGATAAGGAACCGGGAAGCGAGTATGGAAGTAAAAAAAGTCGTTGCATGACAGTATTGTGATACCAACCCTAACATATGGAAGTGAAGCTTGAACCTTGTTGGAAGGACATAAGTCAATAGTGAGAGCAGTGGAAATGGGTTGTCTGAGAGAAGCATGTGGAATTACATGGAGAGAGAGACTGACAAATGAAGAAGTGAAGTAGTGTTGAGATGTGGATGGGGATGTGATAGAATTAGTTAGGAGAAATACGTTTAGGTGGTTTGGCCACGTGGAGAGGATGAAGAACGAGAGACTAACGAAATGAATGTATGCGAGTAAAGTGAAGGGGGGGAGAGGGATGGGGGGCGAGGATGAGATGGAGGGATGGAGTGGAGAGGTGTATGAGAAAGGGGGGTGTGAGCTGGGGGCAGGACAGTGAAATAGCGTTGGACATGGCGACATGGAGGCGATTTGTCTGTGGTCACCCTTTACGGGATTGAGGCGTCTAGGAATAGATAAATAGAGACAATGAAAGTACTAAGGCAGCTGGATACAAGTGAAGAGAAAATTTTCTTACCCAAAATAAATTGTTATGTACTGTAACAGTTAACAAAGATCTTTATATATAAAATATTTACAAATGAAGTGTCCATATGGATGAATATAGTAAAGAAAATCAGAAGTATGAGAGATGGTCTGGGGAAGTTGTTCTAAGTACAGTGATTAAAACATGTAAGAGAAAAAATGAACAAGGATTATTGGTTCAGAGATAACGGAATAAACTTTTCTCTGAATGGTTCTAACGCACCTGCTAATTATGCTAAATTTGATGTGAAATATACAGTAGATGCGAGATTTTAGATGAGGCGGTGAGGTGATGGTGGGTGAGTTAAAACACTGGCTGGGTGACATGACGTTGCAGTCTCGGTAACAGCTGGCTTGAGGCAGGAGGTGAGAAAATGGCGAGCTGCAGGTTTGATAAGCAGCAGAATCATGGTTGGGATAAGAGACAGGCCTGGTGACAGACAGACTTGGTTACATACAGCACAGTGGTGACATGTAGTATGTAGGAGGACGGCTGGGCCTTGATTGCAGGCTGTAAAGCCTATGCCCAGAGTCGGACACATAAAAAAAAAAAAAAAATTACGAAAAACGATAGCTACTGTAGTTGACAGTAGGCAGGCTTCAGTAGTAGATGGTAGACAGCTTCTGTAGTTAACATCACACAGGCGTGATAATAGATGAGACAGCTTCTGTTTGGCTGAAGAGAAGGCATGCTCTTGACCACAGTGCCACCAGAATGTAAGATGTCAGACCATAGATATTCCCTCAGAATTTTTTTTTTCTTTAATGACTCCTTTTGACGTCTGGGTACTTTACTGGAAGAGGGCAGTGCACCAGTCTCGGAGTCTCGTTGATTTTTTTGTCTCTCCTAATTTCATTCGGAGAGAGATGAGTGAGCTTCTGTTAAAACAATGCCCTCATGTTACACCTGGTTAATGAATTCTCGGGTGTGTGCACATAAAACAGTATTCCCAGTGTTCCTTTTCTGAGTACCTGTACGCAAATTTAGAGAGGAAGTAAGCGCATTCAAGCAGCATCTGAATTGTGAAAACTAAGCAATAAACACCCGCTCACTTATACAAACACCTTCCAACACGCAGTGCTTTTGTGCCCAGAAGCACGGACCATGTATTCAGGTGTTCAAAGCGGTGTCCAAGAACTACTTCTGCCACCCTGTGTAGCAATACGGAAGAGGTACAGAATGACTGTTCAACATCTGTGTGAATAAAAGTGTTATCAATTAGTATGCATAGATTCATTGGCCACAAATATGCATGATATTCCAAATGAGGTCAGTTGTACGCCTCACTTTGTGAATAAAATGTGGTTATAATGTGAATTTCTTAATACCAGAGCAATAGACATTGCTTATCTGTGTGCAAGAACTGATTCCTTGGCCTGGAAAATGTAGGGTTTGCCACCAAAATTAGGTCTCTTAGTCAAACTTTAGCAATGTTTTTAGTTTTAATGTCAGCCATTTTGATATTTTGTTCATACAAAAATTTTCCTGCAGGGTTACAAGTGGCATCAAGCTAATTTATGGCCTGGAAGGTCTGTTCTACCACAAACAACGATAACACATTGTGTGTACTCCGTACTCCGAACTACACCTATGCTCTTAATCTCACTATTACCTGACTATACGAGAAATGACAGGCCACAATATCCACCACCTGCTCTCCTTGGGAATCTTTTCTTTTATGAATACCCAATCCTCCCTCCCTCTCTTTGCCTCCAGTCTGGCATGTACCTGATCCTGCTGGAAAGCGAAGTGTGGGTGATTCATATTACATATAACCTTCCTCCCTCTCCTTGTCTCCACAGTCTTAGACATCCCTAGGCCAGCTGGAGGATGAGGTGTGTGTGATCTGTTGTGCCTAAAAGTTCCCTCCCTCTCCCTGTCTCCACAGTCTGGCACGTCCCTGGGCCCACTGGAGGATGAGGTGTGGGTGATCGCGCTGATAGGAGCTGCCGTGTTCTGCCTCCTGTTGGTCGCTGTGGCCACCCTGCTGCTCTACAGAAGACACGCCAGGAACAAGGCGCTTGGACACGTCGGAGGTCAGTGTAGTTTTGGAGACTCTGTGGGACGAAATTGGTTAAGACAAGCACGAGAAGGACGGTATTGGCTGAGACAGGCACTGAAGAAGTAGCGAATTATATCTATCTATCTATATATACAGGTATATATATATATATTTTTTATGTGTCCGACTCTGGGCATAGGCTTCACAGCCTGCTATCAAGGCCCAGCAGTCCTCCTACGTACCATACACCTCTACATGTCGCCACTTCGACGCTAACACCCACCGTCCACATTGAATACATGCTAGGGCTGTCGCATGCAGGACTGGTGTATTGGTATTAGCGAGGATATTTTTACGACATGTCGGCGGGTCTTCTGGTAGATCAGTAAAGCCTGATTTAATGAAATTCAAATCCTTAAACTGTTCCCTTCTCCAGCGGGGATTTGAACCTGGGTCCGTTACGACTGCAGGCCACCTGTGTGTGTGTGTGTGTGTGTGTGTGTGTGTGTGTGTGTGTGCGCGCGTGTGTGTGTGTGTGTGCGCGCGCGTGTGTGTGTGTGTGCGCGCGCGCGCAACATTTCCCAGACACCCATCCATTCCCCCATAGTCCAATTCAGTTCTACCCAGTCAGGACTGTAGGAGCCCAGGAATAAGCTATTTAGTCCTGAAATTTTGAGCAAGGATGCCTCCTTTTTTATTTAACAAGATGATGAACTGAAAAAGGAAAAAAAATCCACACACCAGATTACAGGTGTCTCCATTCATAAAAAAATCTGTAACAGTTATTATTATTTTTTTAAAGAGGAGGACTAATCTAGGGAAGTGAGCTCCAAAGAGAAACAGTTTGGGGATTAAGGGAATTTTGATAGGGAGAAGTTCTGCAATATGGCAGTGTGATAGTCAAGTCATGAACACTGCCAGATGCCCATGTAACATGGAGAAAACTTGGAGACGTGGCACAGTGGGTGCAACTACGTCCGAGCATTTACCATAAGAGTATTTGCAAATTTATTAAAGGCAGGCAGTTTTCCGTCATACTTGTACGGAAGGTAGTTAATTTGTAATTGCTGGGTTAATAAGTACAGTATTCTTATGGCATTGTTTTGAAATCTGTCCAGTTGATTTAGAACAACCTCTTCGCATCCACTCAACAAGGGCAGCAATATTCGAGCTGAGAGTGCACAAAACTTTTGTAAATTGCGAGTATAAACAACTGTTCGTCAGTGAAGAAGATACGGATTCTGTAAACTAATTTAAGTTTTTATGAAGCAGTTTTAGCAAGTTTTCTAACATGAGGTGTCCAAGTGAGGGTATTCTTTAGCGAAACATTAAGAATGTCAATACGAGATAGGACTGTTGTTTGCAGTGAAGGTAATATAAGAATCAGGCAATATATGTTTTATTAGTAAACTGGATACATTTGGTTTCCATATGCAGTAATATTAGATTAGTGTTGATTTGTGGAAAATGTTGTGCTGAGTTGGGAGTTAGAGATATCATACTTCATGAAATTTTCTTTTAGTCTGAAGGAATTGTGAAGCGTTGAGTCATCAGATTATGGCTGAATGGGATGATGGGTGATAGACAAGAGATCATTAATAAGAATAAGGAACTCGGTTGGAGCTAGGACAAATCCTTGTGGCACACCAGTATCAAATGAGTGAAATTTAGAGCATGCATCATCTGTCGTTACTCTTATCTTTCTGTTTCTGAGCTATGTGGAAATCAGTGGGACGTAAGATGATAGGCCGTAGCAAGGGAGTTCGGATAAGAGAACGGTGCCACAATCAGTCAAAAGATATATAGAGATATCAAGAGGTACTGCATGGATTTCTCCATGTTGGTCAGTTGATTGAAGGTTTGTATGAGTAATGAGATTCGATTTATCAACAGTGGACCTTTCATGGCGAGAACCTTACTATTTGTCACTTAGTTGTTGGATTCAAGATTTTTAATAATGTCCACATTAATGACAATCGTAAATTCTTTACCTTGAGTTGTGAAAGCTATTGGTCTGTAATCAGTGGAATAAAAGAACTCCTTTTCTTTAGAAATGGGTTTATGTTGGTTTCTTTCCAATAATTTCAGAGTGAAAAAGTACATATGCATAGTCTGAATAAATTTTCTAGAACAGGAGCATGTTCTGGGAACGTTTTTTTCAAAATTATTGGTGGAATTCCGTCTGGACCTGAAGATTTGTTGATCTGCAAATTGTCTAGGATAGATTTTACGAAATTAATCTATATCTTTAATGGAGTAAATTAGGGAGAGTCAAGTTCAAGGACAGAAATATATTGACTGACATCCTCTAAGACAAAATCTCTGGAATACGTAATGAAAATCTTATCAGCATTTCCACGAGGGTTATTTACAGAGATTCCATCTGATGGTTTTTGTGGGGGAATGAGTGATGACTTGTTCATGTTACTACTGATGGAACTGAGAGCTGACCAGAATATTGTATTTTCTTTAGGATTGTTAACTAGTTTGGATGCTTGGTTGTGAAGGAAGTTTTATCTTCCGAGAACTGTTACTGCTTTTGCATGGTTTCGAGCAATTTTAAAGTGACTAAGGGATTAGGCAGTTTTAGGCTTAATATGCAAAGGACCGTTCGTTGCTATGGCATAGTTTCAGTCAAACCATTTTCGGGAGTCTGATCATTTAGTAAATTGGTGACTTGGTATGAATAATTCCATACCAACATTTATTAAGTAATTAATGTGGGACTGGGTAGTGTTGATGAAACTGAGCCATGAAATATCTATCTCTGTTGCCAGACACCTAAATCCCATAAGGTGTGGAGATAAACAAATCGCCTCCATGTCGTCCGGTCCCCCGCCATTTCACTACCCTTCTCCCAGCTCACACCCCTCTCTCATATACC
>JAGKTI010002518.1:0-39913 GCA_018397915.1 Birgus latro
TCTCTCTCTCTCTCTCTCTCTCTCTCTCTCTCTCTCTCTCTCTCTCTGCTTTAACTCGTGGATTATTTTCTCATTTCCATTGCTTTGTCTTTGTCAGAGTTCACCCATCATTTTTCTTTATTTCGGTTTCTTTGTTTCTTTTTCGTATATGCGTCTGTCTTTATCCCTGTCTTATTATCTGGTTTATTTTTCGCCTGACCATTTCTTTATCTTTGTTTTTATTGCTGTTTGTTTTATATTTCGTTCTTCTTTTAATTTCCTTTTGACCTGCTTTGTTTTCCATACCGTATTTCTCCAATGTTTTAATCTTCTTTTGACCTGCTTTGTTTTCCATATTTCTCCAATGTTCACCGTTCCCTGTGTTTATCATGTGGTTTCTTGTGTTTTTTTTTTTATCCTTTTTTATGTTCCTTTTTTTTGTTCTTAATTTTCTTTGGCCGTTTTCTTTGTACTTCAGGAGTCTGGTATTTTTATTTGTTGTCTTAATCGTATTGTTGTTTCTTTGTTTAGTTCTGTTACTGTTTCTTTTCTTTTCCTGTTTTTCACCAACCATTATATTTGTCCAGATGCGATTATTATGTCATTTACAGGTCTTATTGCTGTATTGCGAGGTTTGTTTGTTACTACCCTTTTCATTGACCGTATTTTTTTTTCCTATCAAGGTTATCTTTTCATTTATTTATTTATTTTACACTTTTCCTTTGTTGGTTTCTTTGTTTATTTTCACTGGCCTTCACTTCACTTCCATTAACCTCTTTTACCACAGCTTTCCTCTCCTTCCCATTTTTACTATCACCATTACCTTCCTCTCTCCTGTTTCCCTTCTCTCCTTTCCCCTCCCCTTTCTTCTCCCATACTCATGTCCTACACTCCCCTACCTCATGTCCCCTTCCCTCTCTCATCTTTGTATTCTCTCTTTCCCTTCCCTTCTCTTATCGTCTCTTCCTTCCCTTCCCTCGCGTCTTTTGTCTCCTCTCTTCCCCTGTCCTTTTCTCTTAATATTCTCTCTTTCCTCTTCTCTTCGTCTCCTCTCCTGTTTCTTTCTCCCTCTTCTTTTTTTTCCCTCCTCTTCTCTTTGTTTACTCTTCTTTGTCTCTCCTCTGTCTTCTCACTTTCCCACCCTCCTTCTCTTTGTCTGCTGTCTTCTTCCATCTCCTCTCCTCTCCTTGTCTCCTTCGACTCTCTCTCTCTTTCGCTCACTCTCTCTCTCTTCTCTTAATATAATCCCTTTTCCAGTCCTTCTCTCAGTCTTCTCTCTCCTCTGCTTCCTCTCCTCAGGTCCCCTTCCCCCCTTTGCCTTCTCAGTGTTCTCTCTCTTTTCTTCCTTCCATCTCCTCTCTTCATGGTCTCCTCTCTCCCCACTTTCCCTCCCCTCCCCTTCTTGTCACCTCTCTTCGTCCTTGCTCTCCTCTTGTCTCCAGTCTCCACTCATTCCCCTACCGCCTCTCTTCTTTTCTCCCTTTCATCTCCTTCATTCTTCTCTCCTCCATGTCTTTTCTTTCCATTCTTTCCCTCTTCTCTTCTCTGTCTCCTTTCTCTTGTTATTCCCACCCCTTCTCTTCTTTTTCTTTCTTCTTTATCCCTCCTCTTCTTCATTTCGTACCCTCTCTCCTCTTCTTTGCCTTCTCTTTCCCTGCTCTCCTCTTCTCTTTGTCTCTCTCCTCCTCTCCTCTTCTCTTTCTCTCTCTCTTCCTCTCTCTCTCTCTTCCTCTCTCTCTCTCTCTTCCTCTCTCTCTCTCTCTTCCTCTCTCTCTCTCTCTGACCTATCCCAAACACTGACACTCTCCCCACCCCCAACCGCATCTGACCTATCCCAAGCACTGAGGTTTCTCTCTCTCTCTCTCTCTCTCTCTCTCTCTCTCTCTCTCTCTCTCTCTCTGTCACACACACACAATCATATTTGCCTGTAAGAATGATAACTGTACTTGGTAGTAGATGGGATGGATAGAAAGTTTGATCGGCACGGTCGTTATCCAGTCAACCATTACTTCCGCCAGGCTGCATACACTCTCTCTCTCTCTCTCTCTCTCTCTCTCTCTCTCTCTCTCTCTCTCTCTCTCTCTCTCTCTCTCTCTCTCTCTCTCCTTTGCTTTTTTGTATCTTTCTTTGTGTGTGTTTGTGTACTTCCACCAGGTTGTATTCGTGTGTGTGTGGTGTGTGTGTGTGTGTGTGGGGTGTGGGGCTTTTTTTGGAAAGAGAAAAGGGGGGGACCAAACTTTTGGAAGAAGGAAAATTAGTCATTATTACATGACTAAGGTAAGGAAATGTGCTAAAGATGTGGGTAGTGACAGATCAGCCAGAATGTAATGTGAAGAAAACAGTGCTACTTCAGTAGGGTAACTTTTTTTTAACTTTTTTTTTTCTTTTTTAGATTATGTATGTTTCATTTAGCAGCTGCTTTATTCTTGAAACTGATGTATTCCTTTCACCTTAACGTGGTCCAAAGTTTTTTCCTAGTGCAGTTTATATCATATTTGCTCAGTGGCAGAGAAGGACAATGCTACACCTCCATATCCTTTCCACAGCGCTTCTTCGTGACTTATATACATCAAATTCAGGTATTAAGTTCATTCTGCAACTAGGCATTTAAAATGGAGAGATGGAATTTTTAGGCCAAGTTACATTTAAACATGCGTAATGTTGCCAATGTGTAATGATGGTCCTCCAGTTTCTGATGGTCATTTGTCTTTTGAATACTTAGATGAACCATATTTTGCCTCTACCTTGTTGCTGACTGCATTTTGTTAAGACTAACCGGTGTCACTTGCACAAAGCAACCTTTACACTAAAGTATCTTGTACCACACCCCTGGTCTTTGGGCATATGATTCTGAATAGGTGATTTCCGCTGATAGACAGAGGAACAATTTTTCTACACACAAATTGTCCCTTAGTGTATCAGAGAGAGTTGCCTGTTTAGAAATGTGTTTAACCACTTAACCTCGGGCCGTCACTTTCGTGACGCTCGGTGGCGATGGCTCGAGCTGTGGGCCGTCAGTTGGGTGCCTCTGTTTTGTTTTTAATTAGCCGGGGCTTTCAAGATATAGATATACAGTATATGAAAAACTGTAGGAGATTCCTGAGTGCTATGTATATCAATCAGGCTAGTTTTGGCCAATATTTTTAAAAAATAAGTCAGAGCGCGAATTACCACCGGCTGGAAGTGCCAGGACTGCCTCTCACAACCCCGCGGTTTAGGGGTTAAAGACCAGGAATGTGGTGTACATTACCTGTACTTTGTGGATGTGGAACTTTCTGCATGTACAGACTTGGTGCATGTGGTGCCAGTACAGGTAAGTCACTAGCTGCTGGTTATGGGGAAAACTTAAGGTAAGTTTTGTGGTAGATTAGGACGTGTTTAGAAAACATTTAAAGTAGAAATCGGCATAGCTTCCCTCCAACAATGAAAGCTGTCCTTTGAAGTGTATGGTACTACTGTGGACATCTGAGGTAATGGTTGCAATCCCATCATACCCTTTTTATTTCAATCTTGCTGTCTTTAGCTTATGTTAATTAGCTTAGGGAGAGGCATAGGTTGCACACACAGTAGCCACCTCAGATTTTAGTTTCCATTTTTGTTTTGCATAGAAAGGTGTTAATTGAGAATAATATTTTTCTTATATTGAATTAGCAAAAATGTTAAAGAAATAAGAAATTTAAAAATAGAAGATACTGGAGAAGGTGAAAGAGTGAAGTGGTGAATCCTTAAGGGTGGAGATGATATTTGTGACCCATAAGAGACTGATGAGTTGTGGTTGTGGCGACCATAGGTGAATTCTTATATTGGCATCCAATACCAGATGGAATTTCTGTGTAAAAAGTCTATTTTGATGTTTTTCTTTATATCCACTTTCCCTGGCTTCCACTCGTCTTATCTCTGGTGTTATTGTGCCTGCATGACCAGTGGGCATCGACCCCTCCTCTTGACCATTTATGAGGATATACCCCAATAGGTTGCAATAAGAGAAACTATTAGTGAGTACATTGCTTGCATGATTGCTTTGTATTGCTTTTGTTGAGGTGTGGGAATGTGGGGTGTTAATCTGCCAGTAGTCCACTGCCTCAACCTTAAGCTGCCGTCACACTGGACCAAAAGTGGCTAACGTGCGACCAGCTTTTGTGAGGCAAAAAGGCTAGCAGAGTCGAGTGTCCGTCACACTCGTATGTTCTTGCGAGCCGAAACGGCTAAAAGTGTCGTCTGCCTAGGCGCCCCGTGGGCATTTAACAAACCACCACGGAGTACCCACTCCCTTTTCCTCAGTTTCTGTAACCGTTTCACGTACTTTAGCAACTCCAGAGCCACAAAGCAGTCTACTAGTGTTTTCCTTGCTGCAGGATCTATATCGAAATCTGATTTCTACTTGTTTGGAGACAAAGCAGACGGCCTCCGCGCCTGGTCACCCGAGTGTCCGAATATTTATTTTGGTTACAAGAAAAAAAGTAAAAATGAATAAAAACCACAAGAATTAAATTGTATTTACTTAGCAAATTTAGTTTAAGTTTCCTTCTATGAGTAACTGAATATTTTCTCACCGATTACAAAATTAACATAGGCTCATTTGAGTTCCAATCCCACCAACAAGCTGTGAGCAAGAATTGTTATCCACTTCGCCTCGCAAGCGAAATCTCGCTCACCGTGAGTCAGTTTGGCTAGCGGCTCGCAGAACTGGCTCGCATGTTGGCCAGTTTTGTCCCAATGTGACGGCAGCTTTACTAGTACCGCATGTAGTGTTGACACCCCTCATCCACTCCACAAATTGTTGGACCCCACACCTGCTCCTGCCATTCCCCACTACACTCATCTTTACCCAACTTCCTTTCGGTAACTTTTCACTCACCCCTCTTCACTATCCCTTACCCACCCTCCTGCCTTCCACCCCTTACCCTCCCTTTTCCCCCCACATTCCCACACCCTTCTTCCTTCCCATCTTCTCTCACCTGCCCTCCTGCATACCACCCTCATCTCAGCCTCACCTTGTATAATTCCTTAGTATACCCACACTTGGAGTACTGCATCCAATTCAGGTCACCTTATTATAAAAAAGGTATGGAGAAACTTGAGGGAGTACAGTGAAGGGTGACAAAAATGATACCAAAATTGAGAAATAAACATATGAGGGGTGATTAGAAGAATTTGTTTAACAAAATGCAGACTACAGGGAGATTTAATGCAAGCACTGTTATAGAAAATATTCCAAGGACATGATAATATATCTTGAAAATTACTTCACTGTAGATTGGCTGAATTATACTAGAAGATTAGGGCATAAAATTGTTGGCAAGCATTTGCACTCCCATGAAGCTAGACATTTTTTCAATAGAGTTGAATATATGGAAGAAGTTGCCTCTGTATATGGTTAACTGTGGTTCAGTACTAACATATAAAAACTGCTTGGATAAATATTTTCTTTTAATCCCCAGCTAAGCATGTATATTGAATTAAGATGTCTTGCAATCCAAAACATGGAGGGCTTACCAGTAACCTAGAACAACAACATATTCCATGAATTAACTAAATGTGTCTCCCTTGCAGGTTATAATAGTTTATGGTTGTCTTTCATCTTTTTCCTATGAAATTTCCATGATAGCTTTTCTATGCTATATGGTGTTCCTTCTCACTGTTTCCTGCTGGCTACAGCCAGAGGATTTGGTGAGTGGAGGGAAGCCTTCCTGCTTTCTTATCCTTGTCCTTGACAAATAGAAGAGGTACATTAATTATAATCCTGTAACAAACAGTCTCAAATGAACTAATAAATCTGTTGCTCTTTGGTCTCCTTCATACTCATTTGTACACTTTTCATTGTCACCCCATTCCAGCTCCTGTCACAATATAAACCCTTTTCCACATCTCATTACTCACCCCATTCCACCTCCCCTTACTCACTCCTTTTCTCCTCTCACTCACTCCTCCTTGCCTCCCCTCACTCACCCTTTCTCACCACCTGTCACTATCACCCTTCCTCACTTGCTTTCATTCCCATTCCTCCCAGTCCCCATGGCCTATATTCTCGTCAGGTGAGGAAGCTTCCTTACTCGTTTTCTTAAGCAATCTATTTTGTTTATTACACCTTATTCTCCTCTTTTGTGTCACATAAGTCCTTCCAGTATTGCAATACTCTGCATAAATATGGTACAAAAAGATAACCAACCATATCCAAAAATAAATTGCTAAGGAAGTGTTAGGGAGCTTCCGTAACTGACAAGAGAATACGAGCCCATGTCTACTCATCTCCATCCCTCTCCACCTCTCCTCTTCACTTGGTCTCATCCATGTTCCCTTACTCCACTTCCCTCCAAATTCTCTCCCTCCTCACCCTTACTTTCACTTCTGTCACTGTCCCTTACCCATTCAGTCCTCCTCACATTTCTGTCATCCTCACTCACCTCCACCACTCCTTATGTTCCTTAGAAGTCCTCAGCTTATTAGCACCAGTACAACCCTGCATTGTAATACCTCTCACCTTTTTCCTCATCCTTCATTTTGTCTGCTCCCCCCCCCTTCCCCCTCCGCCCTGTACACTGTCACTACCTTTTTCCAGCCACATTTATTATCATAAACTTCCTTTCTTCCCATTCCAAAGTTGCTAGTGCTTTTCTTTATAATCATATCTTGATTCATTTGTACTGTTGCCAGCCATTACCTATCTGTAACATTGCTTTCTTCCTCATAGCCTTCAGGTGTAAAAGAAACTTCAACTTTATTTTCGAGAGGGCATGTACAGTACAGGAGAGTGGTGTATGCATATCTCCTCCTCCTCTGTCATGTTTTCTGGAGAAAGTTTAAAATTAAATGAATGCCATGTCCATACATGCAAACCAATAATGTCTATTCAATGTCCATACATGCAAACCAATAATGTCTATTTTCTCAAGGTGTGTTTTCTGGAGTAGCCAAATTAAAGGTCTCTGACTGAAGGGGATAATTACAAATGAAATCCAGTTAGACCTATGAGCTGCTTTGTTACAGCTGTTTGTTGCTGAGATGAGAGATGATATAGTGTGAGGCTGTAGATAAATAGCCACAAATCTCAGAATAATAGCAAACAGGATGGAGTGGAGAGGTATATGAGAGAGGGGTGTGAGCTGGGAGCAGGGCAGTGAAATGGCGGGGGACAGGGCGACGTGGAGGTGATTTGTCTGTGGCCACCCCTTATGGGATTAAGGCATCTGGCAAGATTTATAGATAGATAAATAGGATGGATTGATAGATAAAAAATGTTTATGAAACTTATGCTATCAACTACTTCTCCATTAACCAGTGTTATTTCTTTGTGACAGGCAAAATGTGTGGAGGCGGTGTGGTGAGCGCTCGAGGTCCCCGCCCCCCTCAGCAGCTGTTGCCGCGCCCACAGTGCCTCTTCCGCCGCCGCCGCCGCCTGCAGTAACCACCCCCACCATGACCTCGGCTTGAAGACTCGAAGACCCCCACACACCACCCCCACTCTCCCACTAGTCCACTCCTATCTCTCACCTTCCAGTCCTCCCCCACCCCTCACTGTTTACTCACATTCCTATCTTAATTCACAGGGTACCCACCTCACAGATATCCTCTCTATCACTGGTTAATACAATAATCACTTCCTTTCAGAATCCTTCCAAATCCAACCACCCTACTATAGCCTTGTTCTCGTGTTAGTTCATTATTAATTGTACTACTATCTTCCTTTCCTGTTTCAATTGCTCTTGATATTTACATTGTGAGCAACGTGTGGCTTAGCAAAGAGGCTTAGGATTCCATTAATCGTATATGCATCTTTTATAGTTTCATTGAAATAACACACTACCAATTAAGCATTGATAAATAAGTATTAACACAATATAAAAGCAAGCATTAGTTTTTCTGGTAACCCTAACTTGATGTTTAACAGCAGGCCACTGTAAACAGTCTTGCTACATAATCGTAGCAACTACTTGTGTGTCTTACTCTAGCGACTCGTAACCACTGAAGAATCCCTCTCGTCTAGAGCCTGTGTTCAGAGGCTCTAGATTGAGAAGTTGTCTCAGCAGTTCACTATGTGCTGCATGTAATACATCACTAGCAAACTTTTGCTTTTTTTCATATTTAATTTCATTAGTGCCGAACCACTTATTTTCAGTTAACTAATACTATCCTGTATTCTGCCCTCTTTCCTTCATCCACATCCACAAACTTATACCTTCACACAATCCAAGTAACGATAACGACATGAAAACGACTCGTCATTTTCAAGCATTTGCAGCGCTTAAGGTTAATTGCTCTTTGCTTCTTTTTTATCTTCCAAGATCATTTAACAGCAAATGCAATATTGCGTAGAGTTCTGTCCTGTTCCTGTTCAGCCCAGCTTTGCTGGTACTGTGCTGTAGTTCCATTATATATTTATTAATTGAGAGATACCACATAGCATAATTTGTGATTATTTAATTAACAATGCAACAGTTATATCACAGTTTACCATGAAGCTACAAGAGGTGACATTTGGTTGCTTAATATATTTTATCATTAGCCAGAGAAAATGTTATGTGAAGAAGTGTAGTAATATCCTTGCCATGTAACATCTGTTCAGTTAACATGATTCAGTGGGATATCTGCTTGCAAGATTTTAAGAACCAGAAAAATCACATTTAACACCAGTTCACATGTCAGTCTTAAGATGAAAGGTAATTTGGAAATGGAGCTCATGGAATCTTACTCTGATAAACTTTTAAGTCCACATTTACCACATTTACCCTATGCATTTTAGGTTACAGACAATATTGCATATACTCATATTTAACATAACGTGGATAATTTTGACCATTATTGCAAAATCAATTAACAGTTAGAATGTTAGATTTGAGATTTGTTTTGTATTCCATAATTCATCAGGAAAGCACAGCTAGAGAACTTGAGTTGTTAGTAGGATTCTGAGGGGCACAGGACCTCACAGGAGACATGGGGTGGATATACTGTACCATGAACCCCTTGAAATGTTTGCTGAGGCAGAGTTAGAGCCCCTGGTGAAATTGTTTCTGTGAGGGAGGAGTAAAGTAAAGAGTTGGAAGGCTTGGGGTGTGTCCTTGGAGAGGTCCGAGAAGCTTTGAAGGCTGTGTGTGTGTGCGGTGAGAGATCAGAAAAATACTGATTCATATTTTGCTGTTTGTCATGATGCTGGAGGCAAAAAATTGTAGTTTCTGCCATTGTTACTGCAGAAAATTGTTCCATAGCAACCAGACTCGTTTTCAGTCAGACCCTTACATTTGGCCACCAAGTTTTCAACGTTCTAGATTTAGAAGCATTTCTAGAAGTGTCTCTGTCTGTTTGTATCTCACTAGTGATTGTCGTACATGAGGTACTTCTCTTCCATAGACTTTAATGAATCCACAGCACACCATGCCGTACCACCCTCCCACACCACACCACACTAATGAGCCTCGTTAGGAGCAGATAAAAATGACTTAAGCTAGTATTGATATGATAACTATTACTACCAGTGCCTTAACAATTACTGCTTATATTCATTTACACTCTTGTTTCCATGTTTCCATCAGTTGTTATGAAGCTGGTACAGTGTGAGTGGGCGCCCTCGCTGGTGGTGGAGTGGTTGTGTGGGGAGCTAGAGGACCGAGGCATCCCTGGCCCCACCTACGCTCACACCCTCCTCTCCCTGCTCCACCACCACTACTGCCCCCACCCGCCCCCCATCTGCCCTGCCCCGGCCAGCCCCGCTCCTGCAGCTGCTGCATTGGGCCGCCACTACCACCACCCGCTGTCCCGCCGCCACTTGGATGATTTCGACTTGCGAGACCTTGATCTGGAGGACCTACTAGGCTACACTACGCACCCTGACGCTGATCTTCCTGATTTGGCAACCTTCACCCCACAGCAGGTATTGTTACATCATTATTAATACAAAATCAGTGCATGAGCGTAAGTGCTATGTATATGGAGGTTCAGATAAAGGTATGTTTAAGGCCCAGATCCTTGTTTGATATACAGTATGTTGTGACAGGGCTGAAGGGATGGATTTTGCTACAACATTTAAATGTTTGTCATTATTTCAGCATGTTTTATATTGCTCTACAATATCAAGTCCTGCAATACTGTATATAGTATTGTATTATAAATTTAAAACAGCCATTTGTAATTAGATTTAAAGCTGTGCATAATTTATAATTTTTCAATAGCTAGAATTATAAATAGAGAAGTGAAGCTTGGACCCTGTTGGAAGGACAGAAGTCAAGAGTGAGAGCAGTGGAAATGAGTTATTTGAGAGGAGCATGTGGAGTCACATGGAGAGACAGACTAACAAATGAGGAAGTGAAGGAGCGTTGCGGTGTGGTTGAGGACGTGATGGGAAGCGTTAGGAGAAACATGTTAAGGTGGTTTGGGCATGTGGAGAGGATGGAGAGTGAGAGATTGACGAGGAGAGTGTATGTGAGTGAGGTGGAGGGGGTGAGAGGGAGGGGGAGGCCGAGGATGAGATGGAGGGATGGAGTGGAGAGGTATATGAGAGAGGGGGGTGTGAGTTGGGAGCGTGGTAGTGAAATGGCAGGGGACAGTGACATGGAGGCGATTTGTTTGTGGCCACCCCGTTCGGGATTGAGGCGTCTGGCAATAGATAGATAGATAGATAAATAGACATGGTGCAGGAGAGTTTATAGCAAAGAAACTGTAGACTACATTAAGGTGTATTTGTATTGCCTCTATTACGAATACAGGATCTGACGTGTGTCTGTGTCATTGTGTGCCACTTCGATGCATGTGATTCTTAAATACGCTGACATTGTATCCTCAAGGAAAAAAGAAGCATGAAATTTGTCGAGTACTTTCATGTATCCACATCTTCGCTCTGTTTCCCCCAGATGATGATGATGATGATGATGATGATGACATTGGTGATCAGTCCCAGTCAGTCTGGATGAACAGACCCATGAACTGCGGGCAAGCAGTTGCCTCTGCAGCCTAGTCCCATGCATTAAAGTGATGTTCCATGCCGTTGGCAGCACCTCACTATGTGGGGAAACTTCTGGAGGTTTGGTTTGTGGATGTACGCCACAATTGTGGGACTCCGCCCAGTTAGCAAGGACACCATAGCAGGCTCCTAATCACCCAAAAAAGCGCTTAGGAAGTATCATACTTCCTCAATTCTTGTGGATTATATATTTCAAACTAATTTTGACGTGGGTTCAATGATGATGTGATTTTTTGTGTGTTTTAGGTTAGAAATCCTTTTGTTGATTGAAAAGAGATAAAGTTAATAAATCATGTCCCCTATTATCTCTTGTGAAGTGTAGAGTTTAAAGCTTTGTCCAGAACTATAAACGGCTTCATGTGGAGGATGTTTCAAGTACTGTATTTGGGCTCCTTGAGATTATTCAGATAAAGAAAGGCATCACTGACTGAAGGAGTTAATGACGATGTCTCTTGCTATTTGCTTTCTTTTTGCACTGTCATTTCCTGTAACATAGGATATTATTATTATCAGTGCTGGTTGGTAACCATATAGCCAGATAATGGAGTGATATGGAGCCTACTGTGGTGCCACAGTTAACTGGGTGGAGAGGTACAAATGCAGCATCTACCCAAGAACCAACCCTGTGCACTCTACCCTGTGCCTTGCTGTGGCAGAATGCTGTCTGCCACAGGGGAACATTGGTTCACTGCACAGAGCTATCCTGCAGAGGTGGTTGCTTTCCTACAATTGATGGATCTGCTTGGCCAGACAGACTTGGCTTTACTCTAGGGAAACAACAAGATACTGAAACATTTGGCTGATAAAGTTTGAGAGGTTAATAAGTACAAACACCCAGCAAGTAGGCAAAATGCAAGTCAGCAGTAGAGATGATAGAAATTGCCATTGCCAAGTGTCATCACAGAAGCACAATTCTTGAAAACAACACTATTCTGTGTACCATGTATTAGTGTATATTTTATAATCCTGATGTACAGAAGCACAATTCTTGAAAACAACACTATTCTGTGTACCATGTATTGGTGAATATTTTATAATCCTGATTTAGTTGGCTTTATATAACTCTTGTCACTGGTGCCCTGCATAGACAGGAAATAATAATACAACATGAAAGCCATTGAGCTAGATAATGTGGCATGAAGGTGTTAGGGTGATCAGGGCCTTTGCCTTGTAGCGTGGGGGTAGCCGCCGAGCCCGCAAGCGTCATAAGGTTCGCCAAAAACACCGTGTTCTGACCTCAGAGCAACTGCAGAAGGTGGCAGCTCTCCAGTGCCTCATGTCTGCTTCTGATGAGGTAAAGCATAACACAACTTTGGGGGGCTTTAACAGAAGTGGCTTGGGTCTGGAGGCCGTTCCTTTCAGTCCGGGTTTCTGATCCAGTACATTCATATTATATTCATCCTTTTTCAGTCCAACTGCAAGACAAGGGTTTCATTCACCTTCATTCATGTTCACTTTAGTTACATTTATTGTTTCTTTGACATATTCTGATTCTAATTAGTACTTGTACATTCAGAATGCTTATATTTTGTCAGTAAACTCAACCACTATCTCTGTTACTGCAAAACAGGGGTTTCAACCAGTTCAGGTTCCTCTTCCCAGCATTTATGTTCAGTCTCCTAATTCTGTAAATAATCTTTTTGATGCTATGAGCTTTCCCAGCCTACCTGTTCTTTTCCACAGCGTTATGATCTAGAGAGCTTAGTGGAAGAACTTTGTTTGCGCCTCAAGACTGCTGCAGAAAATGAGCATCTCAATGCGTCAAACAGCATTCAGTCCTGCTTAACAAAGAAACCAGTGTCGCTCAAAGCAGTGGTTCGGGAGAGCTGCAACGAGACAGACGATTACGCCTCTTCTTCAACACCGGAGGAGCAGGCTGAAAAGTAAGTGCTTTAAATGGAGTGGCTCATGGTGGAACATGACTAATGCTGATGGCTCCCCATAGATATATTGTGTCAATTGTATTGCTCTTGAGATAAAGCTATTTGAGGGGTTTCAATGAAGTGTGAATAATTGTTTGGCCTTTTGCACTGGATGTGCCCTTTAATAGTTCTCATCACTGGGAGTTATCCATCCTTGCTTTTTAATCATAGCTCACCTCATCCTTAGGTAAAAGAAATGGTCCAGAGGAGGAGGAGGAGGAGTTGTTTTTTAATGACAATCCATTTATACACACACACACACACACACACACACACACACACACACACACACACAGTATGTATTTGAAGTCTGTACCATAGAGTGAGTAGTAGCTACCTTTGAAATTTCATATCAGACAAAAAATATATGAATTGTAACCACATACAAGTGGTGTGCTTCCTTCAGCTGAACAAAATCGTCTAGCAGCGATCAGTATAAAAATTTTAAAATGTCATGGTCATCCTTCAGAGTTTTAAGTATCTGTCCTGTACTATTTACTCCTAACAAATAAGCTCTTGGAAATTTTCAATTGTTCTTATTTTGTGCTTTTTTGTCCATAGGTACTATGCTGCCTTTCCTCCTCTTAGTGGGTCATCCAAGGGTAAATGTGGCCATGAGGAACCATGGAAGTCTGGTGATGTTCTTTGCCCCTGTGTCTTGGAAGGTCAAAAATCTTCAAGGGTAGGGCAGAGTGAAACAATCCAGACCTCGAAGATGCCACGCAACCACCGCAAGAAGTTTCGTGAGAAGGGGAAGAAGGAGATGGAAGCTAAGTATGAAGGACTGGGTGTGTCTGGGAAAGATGAGCCTCCGCGCCACCATATTGCCTTTACCTGGAACACCCCTGGAAAGCATAAGGAATCACATCGTGGTGAAAATTATGATACAGATAGTGCTTCAGAACCAGAGAGGAATATTGAGAGGAGACGCAAGAAATTTGTTGGCCCTTTGCTGGATGAAGATATTGGAGAGGGCTACATTGGAGACGCAAGCTCCCGAGAAAGCTCCGAAGATAGAGATAAAGGTGATCAAGATGTAGCAGAGAAGGCAAGGGAAGAGAAAGGTGACAAGACCTCAAGTCACAGTGGTGAGAATAAGGGAAAAATTTGCAAGGAAGAATGGGAGTGTATGGGATACTTACTCTTGGGAGCAACTGACAACGAAGGGAAGAATCCACCAGAGGGAGGAGGCAGTAGATTGTATGAGCGTGGGACTTCATCAGATGGAACAAGTGGCTCAAGCAGTGATTTGGAGATCCAGGAAGATGAGAGTGTAAGGCAGTTGGAGAGAAAAATATCCAACACAGTTCCTCAAGTTTGGGGTCAGGTAGGGGAGTTCCTTGGCCATGGTCGAGGGGAACATGTATGGGATCCTCCAGCCGTGCAGGAACTGGCCCTGTATACAACAATATGGGGATTCAACCTCCCTAAGCAGCATGGCATACTTGAATCTGCTACTTCTGATCAGAGCCATAGTAACAAATTTGTTCAGGAATCCAAATCACCTTTAAGTGATGGATGGCAGCAGAGTTCTTGGCCCACTGCTAACCCTGGAATTGAGGAAGATCCCCTCTTATGTAGTGTTGCAAGTAAGAGTCCACTCTCTGCATTGAAGGAAAGTTCTGTTACCATTCCAGGAAGCCATAATCATGTGCATGGTTTGGAGAAATCCATCTGGTCGGATTGTAATGCTAATGATATAACTGGTAATGATGATGGCTCAATACCTGTCTCCTTAGATGATACTGGTGCACATGAAGGGAATGAAGAAAATACTCATGCAACTAAGGACCTTGAAAAAAAGTTGCTGGAATCTTTTATGCAACTGAGCCTGGAAAATTTATGGGATAGCACCTTAGACCCAGATGATATATGTAGAGAATATGTTGCAAGTAATTGCAAATTAGAAGGTCCATCAGAAAACGAGAGTTTAGACGAAGGAGTCAAAGATGCTCACGTAGATTCAGATCATGAAAAAATGAAGGCTTTGGTTGAGGATGTATGCAAAAGTTATGAATCTCATGAAGGGAGCTCCTTGAGTAGCTCTTTGGTAAAGCCAGTGCCCTCAGGACCTGCTGGTCCCCATGCAGACCTGCACCACACAGAACATAGTGGCTTTTCAATGGTTGTTCCTCGAAGCAAGAGCACAGAATCAAACTCACCACTGGAATTGCAACATGAGAGCTTATTGACCCATATAGAAGGCAGCAGTGTAAGTCAATCCAGTCAAGATGGAGCCAGTCATAGTGGCACAGGTCAGAATGGAGACACATTGCCTGCAGCACAGGAGGAAGAAAATCTACTTACTTCTCCTAGGACACATTTTCGACCCATTAGGCAGGACAGTACAGGCAGCACAGCAGATGACCACTATGAAGATGGCACAATGTTTCTTGTCAACTCCGAAAGGCCTGACCTACCTTTCCAGAGAACAGGCAGTGGAGCACTCTTTTTGGAGAGTGACCTGTTAGAAGGCTCACCTAAAAAATACATGGTTTATAAAGAGCCAACGCCCAAGATAATACATCCTGATGACCAGCAGGAGCAGAAGACAGCTGCCATCCAGAGTTTTCCAGCCATAGCTCTGGTGCCTAAGTTCAAGGTGGTGAATAATGAAAAATTCTGCCAGACAGAGGAGGAAGGGTTGGCAGTTAGACACTCTTTTAATAATAATAGAGAGAAAGTACATTACACTGAGCTGTGTTCACATGGGAGTGAGGAAAAAGAACCTGATGTTTTTGAGTTCCAGCTTCAAGATTTCCCAGACAGCAGCAGCCTAACAAGTATATGGAAAGCTGGATTAGAGTGTACAGATCCAAGAGGTTTGGAAAATATATGGAAAGTTCAACAGGTTCAGGATGGTGAAGACATGTGGTCTGGTTTGAGAGGAATACATAAAGATGGAGGAATCCCAGGGAGTGTTTGGCAGGAAAAGGAAGATGGGGCTGCTGGCTGGAGTAATGAAGGCCATTTTGAACTTCCACCAGACTCAGAAAATGGTTGTAAATCTGGCGCTGTTGTCATACCTTCATCATTAGCATCATTATGGCACCATAGCACTAGTCCCCCAGACTCCCCCATCATCACATCATCACTTCACAGTCTTCAGGATCTGTGGGCCAGTTTTGCCTCCAATGAAGATAGCAAGCCTGGAGAAAACAGGAAGTACATCATCACCAACCCTACAACCCATATTCCTGGGAAAATACCAGAAAACTGCCATACATTGCCCTCCATGATTGATGGTGGACCCTGGAAGCCAAGGAATGGAGGGGATGAGGCCACAAGCAAGGGTGATCAAATATGGATTGAAGGCTCCCTTCCAAGCAGTCAGAAGCACCTACATGGTGGTGATCAGGCCAGGTAAGAATATTATACTTTCATTGATTCTAATGCAGTAAGAGGAAAGGTGTGTGTTCTGAGCGTGTGGATGTTTCATTGAATGTTGGGACGAAGAATGTGTAGTTTTGGGTATGTATGAAAGATATTGCTTAGCCAGTAAATACTTTTGAAGTACTCCTTGGAAGTAATTAATATTGCAGCTTAAGTCATGCATGATCACTTTGTGTCTAGGAGTCTTATCAGGCACTGTGTAAATGTGTTTTTACCTCGGTCTAAAATATAAAGATTTTTGTAGCATTTAAGTTCATCTATCTATCTATTGCCAGCGCTTTGATACCGTAAGGGGTGGCCACAAACAAATCGCCTCCATGTCGCTCTGTCCCCTGCCATTTCACTGCCCAGCTCCTACCTCACACCCCCCTCTCTCATATACCTCTCCACTCCATCCCTCCATCTCATCCCCAGCCTCCCCCTCCCTCTCCTCCCCTCCACCTCACTCACATACATTCTCCTTGTCACTCACTCTCCATCCTCTCCACATGGCCAAACCACCCTAATGTGTTTCACCTAACGCTTCCTATCACATCCACATCCACACCACAACACTCCTTCACTTCCTCATTTGTCAGTCTGTCTCTCCATGTGACTGCACATGCTCCTCTCAAATAACTCATTTCCACTGCTCTCACTCTTGACTTCTGTCCCTCCTGCAAGTTCATGTTGATGTAAATTCATCAGTAATGTTAGTATAGGGCCTGAAAACACTCCCACATTTTTTTTAACTCCTTGGCTAACAGTAATCTCATCTAATCTGTACAGAATTATCTGGTTTGATTTTATATGAAGAAAAAAAAAAGTGAATGTTGGATAGGCGTGGACATAGGTGAGTCTTATTGTTGCTGTTACGTGTCCCAGATGTTTGAATGGCTGCATAATCCATTTCACTGTGTCTTAGGTGAAACCACAGTATTAGGTTTTCCTCTTCATATTGTGGTTCTGTTAAAGTGAAATTAGTAAAGTGAAAGTGAATCTTGGTGTGTGTGTGTGTGTGTGTGTGTGAGAGAGAGAGAATAATCAAATACTGGTGGCCAGTGCAGGTGATATAAATGTGAGAGATTAGGTGAAGAAAAGATTTGTATTTCATCATGTAGATCCCTCCCATTAAGTTTGATTCTATCTTGTCCCAAAGGCTGCCAGCAGTGGGCGTGCCCGTGGACTGCACACAACTTAGACTGGAGGTGGACGAAGAAGCTGATGAACTCCTGGGAGCTGTGCATGCTCAGACCTCCAGCTCCCGAGGGCAACTCCTGGAGCATGCTTCCTCCTCTCCCCGGCCTCTGCACGAACGTCTTAAGAAGCGCTGCAGTGGAAAACCACCTCAAATGAACGTGGATGGGAGCAGGATGGGGGGGAAGCCTGTGTCACAAGAATATATAGAGCGAGAGGACTTGGATGATTTGGCACCGGACTGGGAGCTGAACGATGGATTTGAGTGGGGACCTCAGGCTGCGGGTCCTCAGGAAGTTGAGGTATGGTGAACACAAGTAATAAAAGGAAGTGAGAGGAGCTTTTATAAAAAGGTAATTCCAGAAATCAAATTATCCTGGCAGATGGATTGTAGATGGGTAGCTACCATCAGCCCTGGGGTAAAGTGTGGCTATAGGCATGGTAACTAGCCATGAAATCATCACTCAGGCAGGAAACATTCAGCTACAGAGACATAGTCACAGTCATCTCTGAGACTAACATTCATTCAACACCATCATCATCATCCAATCCTATGATGCCCCATGAGGATCGTAGGAGCCCAGGGCTAAGCAAGTTGGTCTTGACATTTAAGATGAGAGTGACCAGCCTCACTCATCCCAGAGTGGCATAACGTGAGCAATAACCCCCAACCACCCCTTGGATATAAACCTTCACCGGCTCAATCCGATTGGAGCACCATTATTACCCACTAGACCACCAGGTGCCAAAATTTGGTTATATGGTTACCACCCAGCGTAGTAAATGGTTTCCTGGTGTACAGGAAACCATTTGGCCTGTCACTTAGTGTTTTGTCACCCACAGGCAGAAGGAAGAGGAAAGAATGAAGGAAAGAAAAACAGAAGAGGGAGTGTAAAGTCAGCTGTAGGCAGAAGGATGTGGAGAGAATGAAGGAAAGAAAGAAAGAAGAGGATGGAAGGAAAGAAGGATGGAGGAGAGGAAAGGGCAGACATTGCTGTTAATCTTATGACAATCTCAGAGTATCTTTTTTTTTTCCAGCAGTTTCTGGGAGCTGATGGAATGTAATTAATTTGTACTTGATTTAACCTCCAGTCCTTTGAAAACATCAGCTGTACCATGATCAACCCCAGTATGAGGATTCCCATTGAGGAAGCAATTTATGTGCACACACGAGGTATTATTGCAGGGAGGCCTGGAAGATTGAAAAGGTCCATTGCTTAAGGGTGACTCAAAGGCAAAGGCCCATATGAAGAAAGACCAGGGATATGTCTATTATTACTGTAGCTGCATTCAGTGAACTGCAGTAAGTCCCAGATATATAATATGTTCCAAATTATCAAAAGACTTTCCACGTATCTGGTACTCTAAATGAGGGGAAGTGACATTTGGTTTATAGGTAGCAAGAAACTATGGTATAGTAATCAGAGTTTCTCTAATTTAGTTTGTAATGATTCATGAGGTGCAAGTATGTTTTGAGTGCAAGTTAATTCTTTTGGAGAACTTGTACATTGAGATGAATGACCAGATTATATTACTTAGTGGTAGGTAAGGGTGCCCATCATCCACTCACTCAGTGTAGGGATGCCTTATGGTCTCTACACTGACTGACAAGCCAAATGGTTTCCTGTACTCAGGAAACCATTTACTATGCTGGGTGGTAACCCTATAAGCGGGGTGTTTGACGGGGTTAAGTGTCCCCCAGATTCCCCTATCTAAAATCACTTAATTATGGCAGACGTTTCGGAGAGCCTCTGAGGGCCCAATGCCAGCCCAGGGCCCCGATCAAATGGGCAGATTCGCATGGCCATGTGGAATGTGGGAGGTGTGAATGAAAAGAGCAAGAGGATGGAAGTGATGAATGTGTTCAAGAGTGCGAGATATGCCGTGATGGCATTGTGTGAAACAAAGATGAAAGGGTGTGAAGTGGAGGAGTGGGAGGGTGTGAAATGTGTAAGATCAGGCATGAATGGGTGAGGAAGATGCAAGGAAGTTGTGTTGTTGATGAATGAGGTGTGGCAGAGTGGAATTGAGAGATTACAAATGTGTCAGCTCGAGATGCTTGTATGTCAAGGTTGAGAAGGTGAAAGTGGGATTGATTGTAGCATATGCAGTGTGTGATGACAGGAGTGAGAGAGAGAGAGAAAGGCAGGTTTTGGGATGAGCTGGATGAAGCAGTGGGAGAAATGCCCAGGAGCTATAAAGTGATTGTAATGGATGATATGAATGGAAGAGTAGGCACTGGTCCTGAGGATGACATAATGGGTTGTAATGGAGTACCAGGTGAAAATGATAATGGGAAGCGACTGAAGGATATGTGTCTGGAAAGGAGGTTGTGCATTTGTAGCTCTTATTTCAAACACAGAGATGCACATAAATACACATTGTACAGAGGGAACCGGGATCGTGTTGAAAGGAGCCTGATTGATTACGTGCTCGTAGAGAGGTCAGTGTTGGGAATGGTTGCTGACACGAGGGTCATGAGAGGACAGTGTGGAGGTCTGTCAGATCATATGATTGTGGTATGTAAGATCAAGCTGAGATGATTGAGGTGGACCAGGAGAGAGTTGCAGTCAGGGAGAAAGACTGAAAGTTGAGAAGCTGAAGATCAGAGAAATGGCAGATGAATACAGGACCAAAGTAGGGAAGGAGTTGGAGTCAGTGATTTGGAATGAAATGGATCTGTACAGCCTGTGGAATGCATATAGGGATTGCTTAGTTAGGAATGCTAAAGCGGTGTGTGGTGTTGCAAGAGTAACAACAAAGAAGAAAGGTATGGCATGGTGGGATGAAGAGATTAAGAGAGCTGTGGAGGAAAAGAAGAAGAAATGGCTAGAGTGGTTACAGAACAGGGGTTCATTTAAAATAAAAACTGAATATATTGAGTGCAAGAAGTACATACAGAGACTAGTGAAGAGGAAAAAGGAGGAGGTAAATGATGATCTTGGAAGAAAAATGAGTACAAACTACTCTGAAAATAGGAAGTTATTCTGGAAAGAGGTGTGGAAAAGTAGAAGTGACAGAGGAAAGAAATGTGAAGGTGTGAAGGATATAAGTGGTAGATTATTAACCCATGGAGATGAAGTAAGGACCAGATAGAAAGAATATTTTGAAAGCCTGATGAATGGGAAGATAGAGAGCAGAGCTGAAGTAAACATGATTGGGTTTGGGGGTGTGCAGAGAATTTGAATGCAGTGCCAGGAAACGTTACACTCACACAGGTGAAGAATGCTGTGAAGCGGCTGAAAAATGGGAAAGCAGCTGGGATTGATGGCGTGTATGTAGAAATGAATTTAGTGTTGTGGAGAGAGCGGAATGTAGTGTTTGTTGGAGATATGTAAAAAGGCATGGGTGAGTGAAATTGTGCCAGCAGAGTGGAAAAAGGCTGTGATTGGACGGACCCCTGTACAAAAATAAATGTGAACGAAGTGAGTGCAAGAACTATCGTGGCATAAGTTTATTGAGTTGTAGGAAAGGTATATGGAAGAATTAGTATGGAGAAAGTAAGAAAGATATCAAAAGTCTTGGTGAGTGATGAACAGGATGGCTTTGGGAGTGGCAAAGGATGTGTGGATCAAATATTTGCAGTGACACATAGTGGAGAAGGCTTGTGAGAAGGACCACAGTGGAGCCTCTCAGATGGCGTTTTTTTTAGTAGTGAATCCATGGATAGCAACAGGAATGAAACTATCTCATAGCGATTAATGCTGCACGGTTAGCGTAAATCCGCTAGGCATTTAACACATAGCGAGCTGGTAACACTGATAGTGAGTGCGAGTCTATCGTCATTCAGTTCATTGACCCATGTGGAGCGAAAGTACGTATCTTAAGCTATTCTTATAACTAATCTCCAACTATCTCTCTCCTACCAAATTTTAGTTTTAAATATTTCCTTTACCTTTACTTTTCTCTTGGGAGAATGCCGGTATCTAGACGATACTGACGGGTGGAAGGTGAACCTCCCCGCAGTTACCCCAAGAAGAAGATTGTTTGTTTATCCACGTGCCGCGCATTCATTCAACTTGTCACAGTCTCGCCATTGTTAAAGTTTTTTGTGACCTTCCATTTATTGTCTGGCTCCTGAGTGTTCTAATATCGTGGCTTCAACTTCGGGGGCTGGCCCAAGTGGTGGTGGTGGCCCAGGGAAAAAACAGGAAGTGCTGGTAATGTAAAAGTGACCGAAAAGGCCAGACAATGCATGTGCGGCAAGCCAAAGAAACAATACTGCATGGAGGAAATGAAAAAGATAATTTTCTGAATATGTAGTATACGTTTATCTTATTACAGTACTGAAGAAATATGATGTGATACTGATGGGTAATGGAGGAAATCAGGGGTATAGCTGAAGAAGTCCAGGACTGTATTAATTTTTTTAGGTAAGAAGTGTTTGGAGACTCCCTGTACTGTTGTTTGCAGATGATACTGTGTTGTTGAGTGAAGATGAAGGGGAGCTGCAAGGCTTGGTAGATGAGTTTGGGAGAGTGTGTAAGAAATGGAATCTAAAGGTGAATGTGGGGAAGAGTAAAGTGATGGTCTTCGAGAGAAGTGAAGCCAGTGAGTGTACAGTGAGATGGGATGGGAAGGAAATGGAGAATGTGAGTGAATTTAAGTACTTGGGCAGTGTGATGAGCAAGGATGGTAGTCTGGAGGGTGAAGTGCTCGAAAGGGTACAGCAGGGAAGGAAGGTTGCTGGTTTGTTGAAAGCGGTGATAAGAAACAGGGAGGTGAGCATGGAAGTGAAAAAGTTGTTACATGACAGTATTGTGATACCAACTCTGACATGGAAGTGAAGCTTGGACCCTGTTGGAAGGACAGAAGTCAAGAGTGAGAGCAGTGGAAATGAGTTATTTGAGAGGAGCATGTGGAGTCACATGGAGAGACAGACTAACAAATGAGGAAGTGAAGGAGTGTTGTGGTGTGGTTGAGGACGTGATGGGAAGCGTTAGGAGAAACACGTTAAGGTGGTTTGGGCATGTGGAGAGGATGGAGAGTGAAAGATTGACAATGAGAGTGTATGTGAGTGAGGTGGAGGGGGCGAGAGGGAGGGGGAGGCTGAGGATGAGATGGAGGGATGGAGTGGAGAGGTATATGAGAGAGGGGGGTGTGAGGTAGGAGCTGGGCAGTGAAATGGCAGGGGACAGAGTGACATGGAGGCGATTTGTTTGTGGCCACCCCGTTCGGGATTGAGGCGTCTGGCAATAGATAGATAGAAGTAGTTTGCCCCTCAGGTAGCGATTTCATGGATAGCGGCCATTTTGGTGGACTAATAAGGTCACTATCCAAGGGGCCCCACTGTATAAAGTGTTTATGGCATTTATAGGTCTGGGAAAAACATACGACAAAGTAGACAGAAAAGGATTGTGGGAGGTTTTGCACATGTACAGTATAGATGGTGAGCTGCTAGGTGCTTCAGGAGTTATTATGATGGTAGTGAGGCATGTGTATGGGTAAACGGACATCTGAGTGAATGGTTCACGATCAATGTGGGTGTGCAACAAAGTTGTGTGATGTCCCCATTGTTGTTCAGTATATATACCCAGTATATATATGTATATATCTGGCCGCGCTATGGGATGGTGCTACTACTTTGCGGCCAGTTTGTGTTAGGAAGAATTCCGCCACCTTATTCCCTGCGTGTCGTAAAAGGCGACTAAAAGGGGCGGGGTGAAGGAACTAGGGACCCCCTCCTCTGTTTTTTAGTTCCTGAAAAGAGACAGGCCAGAGAAAGGGATGGGGGATCGAGTTATCCCCATACCCTGAAGGCTGGGTCTATGAATGTGCGTGGTTGTAGTACGATTGAGGCTAAAAGGGAGGAGATTGGGAGAGTGTTTGTGAGAAGAAAGTTGGATGTGTTAGCTTTGAGTGAAACAAAGATGAAAGGGAAAGGTGAGTCTACTTTTGGAAGTGTGAATGGAAGATTGTCAGGTGTTGATAGAGGAAGGGCAAGAGAAGGTGTGGCCTTGTTTGTGAGCCCGGAAGTACAGCAGTGTGTGATTGAATGGAAAGAGGTGTCATCGAGACTGATGTGGGTGAAAGCGAAATTTGAACGTGAGTTGTGGGTATTTGTGAGTGTATATGGGCCTGGTAGTGAAAGGGATGAAGAAGAGAAGGAGTCTTTCTGGAATGATGTTGATGAGTGTTTGCAGATCTTTGGAGCGAATGTGAATGTGGTAATGATGGGGAATCTGAATGCTAGAGTGGGGAATGTAGCAGTTGAAGGTGTATTTGGTATGCATGGTGTGCCTGGAAGAAATGAAAATGGGGAACAAGTGATAGGTGTGTGTGTTGAGCGAGAGATGGTGATTGGGAATACCTTGTTTGAGAAGAAAGATATTTATAAGTATACATGGGTGAGACAGGAGGTTGGAAGGGTTGTTGACAGAGCATTGATGGACTATGTGGTTGTTTCCAGGAATGTAATAGGAAGATTGTTGGATGTGAGAGTTTTGAGAGAGGAGGTATATCTGACCACTACCTGGCGGAGGGAAAGTTGAGAGTAGGTAAGAGATGGGTGAGAGCTAGGAGAGTTAGGTGTGGCAGGGAGGTTTTGAAAGTGAGTGAGTTAGATAAAAGAGAGAAAATGATAGAGTATCAGGAGAAATTGAGAGATCAGTGGTACGCAGTGAAAGATCAGGATAGTGGCAGTGTGGAGGAGGAATGGCAGTTGTTTAAGAGTGCTGTGGTGAGGCATGCAGAAGAGGTGTGTGGTGTGAGACGAGTGGGTGGTGGTGTAAGGGTGTTAGGAAAGGAAGTGAATGGTGGTGTGAGGAAGTAAGTATGGCTGTGGGTGAGAAGAGACATGCATATGACGTGTGGTTGCAGAGGAAGGATGAGGAGTCATATAAGAGGTATAAGGAAAAGAGGAATAGGGCGAGAAGGGTTGTGCGTGGTGCTAAAGTGGCAGCAAATGAAAGGTGGGGTGGGCGGATGACTGAGAATTTTTAGGAGAATAAGAAAATGTTTTGGAAGGAGGTGAAAAGGGTGCGAAAGGGAGAGTCTGGGAAGGAGGAGCGAGTAAAAGCAGAGGATGGAAGGATGTTAATTGAGATGGATGCAGTAAGGAAGAAATGGGCAGAGTACTTTGAAAGATTGTTGAATGTAGAGGAGGAAAGGGAGGCTGAGATTGTGGCAGATGGAAGGGTGCAAGGAATAGATGTGTTGGGAGAGTTGAATGAATCCTTGATCACGATGGAGGAAGTGCAAGAGGCAGTAAAGCAGATGAAAACAGGGAAAGCTGCAGGTATGGATGGGTGTGTTGTGGAATGCCTGAAATGTGATGGAGCGACTATTGTTGACTGGTTAGTAAGATTGTTGAATGTGTGCTTTGTGCAGGGTATGGTGCCAATTGACTGGGCAAGTGCTTGTGTGGTCCCATTGTATAAAGGTAAGGGTGATAAGTATGAATGTACTAGCTTTAGAGGTATAAGTCTGTTGAGTGTGGTAGGTAAGGTGTATGGTAGAGTGTTAAGAGAGATAGAGAGGGTACAGAGGGAGTGATTGGTGATGAGCAGTGTGGCTTTAGGAGAGGGAGGGGATGTGTGGATCAGGTGTTTGCTGTGAGACAGGTGTGTGAAAAGTATTTAGCAAAAGGTAAGGATGTGTTTGGGGGATTCATGGATTTAGAGAAAGCATATGATAGAATTGATAGGGAGGCTTTGTGGAATGTTTTAAGATTGAATGGGCTTGATGGCAGGTTACTAAAAGGAGTGAAAAGTTTTTATGTAAATAGTAGAGCGTGTGTAAGAGTGGGAATTACTGTGAGTGATTGGTTTCCCGTGAGAGTGGGGCTGCGGCAGGGATGTGTGATGTCGCCTTGGTTGTTTAATATTTATATGGATGGTGTTGGAAGGGAGGTGAATGCAAGAGTATTAGATGGAGGACTGAGTCTGGTGAATGATGGTAGAGAGTGGAATCTGAAGCAGCTGCTGTTTGCGGATGATACTGCACTGGTGGCTGATTCAGAAGAGAGATTGAGACAGTTGGTAGAGGAGTTTGGAAGGGTGTGTGAAAGGAGGAAACTGAAAATAAATGAGAATATGAGTAAAGTGATGAAGTGTACGAGGTTGATAGATGGTAGGAGGATGAATATAGTTTTGAATGGTGAGTTGCTTGAGGAGGTTGAGTGTTATAAGTATTTAGGGTCACATGTTGCTGTGGATGGAAGAATAGATGCAGAAGTGAAGTTTAGAATGAATGAAGTTGGAAAGGTGCTGGGAGGAATGAAAAAAGTGTTTGGATGTCATTCACTCAGAATGGATGTAAAGAGAAGGCTGTATGAGGGTGTTGTGGTACCGACTGCATTATATGGGGCTGAAACATGGAATATGGGTGTAGCAGAGAGGAAAAGTTTGAATGTAATGGAGATGAGGTGTCTGTGGAGTATGGGTGGAGTGACGCGTATGGATCGAGTGAGGAATGACGAAGTGCGAAGGAGAACTGGAATTGTTCGGGAGATGGCTGATCGAGTTGAACAGAGGGTGTTGCGATGGTTTGGGCATATGGAGAGAATGGAAAATGAGTGATTGGTGAAAAAGATAACTAGAGCTGATGTGAGAGGTGTAAGGCTGAGAGGAAGACCACGAATAGGATGGATGGACAGTGTGAAGAGAGCGTTGGATGCGAGAGGGTTGTCTGTTGAGCAAGGAAGAGTGGCTGTACGTAATAGAAATGAATGGAGAGAAATTGTGAATGAATAAATGATGATGCAGCCCTGAGGGGATATTCTCCTGCATTTTATCTGATCAACTGATCAGGTCAGGTGCAGGTAAGGGGCTGGATCCATTATGATGTGACAGGGGTAAACCAGCTTTGCTGTCGGGCCCTGCTGCGGATGTCACTGACTGCACTGCGTAGTTGCCCCTCGTGTGGTGTGGTGCGGTGAGGATCTGTCCCTTCTCCCCTTTGGGGCTAAGATGCGAATGAATGTGTATGAGTGGATGAGTAAATTGGTAGTGTGTTGACCTGTCTCGGCTACCTCCCTTTTCTTGGGGGAAGCAGCCTAGGTTTGTAGATAGATATACAGTAGTGTATATATATATATATATATATATAAATACTGTATATATGTATACACACACATATACACTCGACCCTTGATTTGGCAGACCCCTGTTTCCCAGATTTCGGATTTCCCGGACACATGCTGAGGCTGGACAATATTATCAAATGCCAGACAGATTCCTGTACAAGTCCGGGATTCTCACAAAAGTCCAGCCATTATTCTCTCATATTAAACTATAAGCAGTTTGCTGCACGACACAGTATATAGTAATCTCTCTACTGTCTGGACAACCTCTATCCGGTGACCTCACTGTTCAGACATCGTAGGCTGATGGCCAAAAAAAAGAAGAAAAACAAAATTGACCGAGTTAGTTTGAATTTCCCGCGTGCACTGACCAGCTCCCTTCCCACGCTACCCCCCTCCTCCTAGTTCTGTCTTAACTCCCGTGAACAGTGGACGGCTGTCCAATCGTTTGCGGTATTTTCGTTCTTGTTTAAATAATCATAAGTCACAGTGTTAAGGCTTAAGTGTATTTAAACACTGGATTACTGGACATGCTTCAAGAGCAATTATGACCACTGTAAAAACCGTAGAGGTGGGGGTAAACAATAATCATGGGCATGTAAGTACATTATCAACTGCTAAATATTTTCCATAATCACTTCTAAATCCTTATTCTCTGGTTACATTTTATTTACTTCCTGCTTTGTGTCCCATATTTGAGTGCACAGGCTGTGAAAGAGGTGATTTTCTCAGTGATTACCATGTCTCTTACATACGTTCACTATCTAGACAACTGGTGAACATTTTTGCCCTACACACCTCTAAATCATAATTTTTCTGGTTACATTTTATTTACTTCATGCTTTGTGTCCCATATTTGAGTGCACAGGCTGTGAAAGAGGTGATATTCTCAGTGATTACCATGTCTCTTACATACATTCACAATCTAGTCAACTGGTGAACATTTTTGCCCTACTTACCGCTAAATCATAATTTTCTGGTAACAGTTTATTTATCTGATGCTTTGTATTCCATATTCTCGTGCATAAGATGTGAGAAATTATCATTTTCATAGTGATTGTCACGTCTGTTACTTGCTTACACTAAGCTGCCAACTCGTGAACATCTATGCCTTACTTACCTAAAAAATCATTTTTGGGTTAAAATTCAATGAATTCATGCATTGTGCCCATTATTTATGTAAATGGGGTCTTAAATAAGTGCTATGCATGTCTGGTAGGGAGGTAGGTAGGTGGTTTTCTGATTTAGATTAGGTTAGGGTCAAGAATGTCCGGTGCAGTTGGTGAACAGTGAACACCTTTGCCATACCTAACTCTTTTTCTGGTAACAGTTTATTTATTTGATGCTTTGTATCTCATATTTTAGTGCATAAGATGTGAGAAATGATCATTTTCATAGTGATTGGCATGTCCAATACTTATTTACACTAAGCTGCCAACTCGTGAACATCTATGCCTTACTTACCTCAAAATCATAATTTTGGGGTCAAAATTCAATGAATTCATGCTTTGTGGCCATTATTTAATGCATACAGTGTGAGAAAGGGTGATTTTCATAGTGATTTCCATGTCTGATACTTACTTACACTTGCTTGCAAGTTGTGAGCACCTATGCCTTACTCACCTCTAAATCATCATTTTTTGGTTAAAATTCAGTTAATTCATGCTTTGTGTGCATTATTTTTGTGAAAGAGGACTTAAATAAGTGCTATGCATGTCCAGTAGGGAGGTAAGCAGGTGGTTTTCAGATTTAGGTTAGGTTAGGTTAGGGTCATGAATGACCAGTGCTGGAGCTTCAGGGCCACTATCCGGACAAGACCACTTTCCAGTCATGCCTTTGGCTCTATTATGTCAGATAGTGGGAAGATTACTGTAATTTTAGCAAGGTTTTGACTCGATAAAAGCCATTTGTAACACACACGTTATTTTCATACATGAAACACATCTTGGCCACCAACCTGCTTCACGCTACCAGTTCCTAACTCGTGACAGTATCCTATTTGCCTCTTACCTTTCTCAGATGCCACCATAAATAATTTATTGTATAACACAGTAAAACTTAAAGAAGGCTTGGACACAATAAAATTCATAAGTGATTAAAAAATATATATATTTTCATACAAACAAACTCAATGGGATCCTTTCGTACTCACTTAGCTCACCTGACTTGGTGCAACTAAATACCAAATCAGCACTTTTCACTGGAAAATATTTTGATTTTTTCACCACAGTGGCTCATACACACCTAATTATTGTATCTGAAATCTGCTAAAACAATTGTACCTAATATAACTTAATTAAAAAATTAGGTTTCAGATCTAAAATACACCAGTGTTAGCAGATATTTCCCCTTCAGATCGTCAGTGTTTGTATCTCGGTCAGCTGATCAGTGGTTGGCTAATGTTAGCAGATACTTCCCCTTCAGATCATCAGGACACCTTGGTAGACTTCTATTTTGCATAAATATTTATTTTGAGTACAGAAAAATGTATCTGCATTGTAAATCGATATTTTTTTTTACAAAACAAAAGTCCATCAAGGCAAGTTGTTAAGCTAGAGGCAAAACACTTCTGCTGACTTTAAGAAATTTTCTCTCTGGATCCTGATTTTCTATTAATAATTAAATTAAGCACATATTTTTGACTGAATTTCAAGTAATTAGGTGTGCTAATCTGTATGGTGATAAAGATTAAAATATTTTCCTATTAAAATTGCCGATTCGGTCCAAGATCGAGATCACACTCGATGATTGCGTGTTTATATCTTGGTCAGCTGATGAGTGTGGTTGGCTTACCTTGTGGTGTTCCATTCCTTGTTCATTTTCCTCTTTTTCCTCAGCTTTCTGATCTTCTTCTATCATACCTTCCACATTCTCGTTAACAACTGTCTAAACTACCATTCTTAGGGTTGTAGCTAGCAAAATACTGCTATTGTGTCAGTTATTATTATTATTGTTATTGTGTCAGTGTTATTATTTTATGTACTGTGTATGTTAGTCATATTGGTATAGGTAGCCTACATTCCAGAATGCTCTAGAATGTTGGAACAATTGCCAGACAATATTGGAGAATTCGGATGAAGTATGGTAATAGTCTGGGGAATGGTATGTGGGGCCCTACTTTTGTGATTTTNTTTATTGTATAACACAGTAAAACTTAAAGAAGGCTTGGACACAATAAAATTCATAAGTGATTAAAAAATATATATATTTTCATACAAACAAACTCAATGGGATCCTTTCGTACTCACTTAGCTCACCTGACTTGGTGCAACTAAATACCAAATCAGCACTTTTCACTGGAAAATATTTTGATTTTTTCACCACAGTGGCTCATACACACCTAATTATTGTATCTGAAATCTGCTAAAACAATTGTACCTAATATAACTTAATTAAAAAATTAGGTTTCAGATCTAAAATACACCAGTGTTAGCAGATATTTCCCCTTCAGATCGTCAGTGTTTGTATCTCGGTCAGCTGATCAGTGGTTGGCTAATGTTAGCAGATACTTCCCCTTCAGATCATCAGGACACCTTGGTAGACTTCTATTTTGCATAATATTTATTTTGAGTACAGAAAAATGTATCTGCATTGTAAATCGATATTTTTTTTACAAAACAAAAGTCCATCAAGGCAAGTTGTTAAGCTAGAGGCAAAACACTTCTGCTGACTTTAAGAAATTTTCTCTCTGGATCCTGATTTTCTATTAATAATTAAATTAAGCACATATTTTTGACTGAATTTCAAGTAATTAGGTGTGCTAATCTGTATGGTGATAAAGATTAAAATATTTTCCTATTAAAATTGCCGATTCGGTCCAAGATCGAGATCACACTCGATGATTGCGTGTTTATATCTTGGTCAGCTGATGAGTGTGGTTGGCTTACCTTGTGGTGTTCCATTCCTTGTTCATTTTCCTCTTTTTCCTCAGCTTTCTGATCTTCTTCTATCATACCTTCCACATTCTCGTTAACAACTGTCTAAACTACCATTCTTAGGGTTGTAGCTAGCAAAATACTGCTATTGTGTCAGTTATTATTATTATTGTTATTGTGTCAGTGTTATTATTTTATGTACTGTGTATGTTAGTCATATTGGTATAGGTAGCCTACATTCCAGAATGCTCTAGAATGTTGGAACAATTGCCAGACAATATTGGAGAATTCGGATGAAGTATGGTAATAGTCTGGGGAATGGTATGTGGGGCCCTACTTTTGTGATTTTCCGGACTTTTGCGATTCCTGGACTGGTCTTCCCCTCTTTTAGTCTGGGAAATCGGTAGCCGAGTGTATATACTGTATATACATACGGTAAAGCCTCGATATAACGTACTTCAATAGACTGGAATTCACTTTTATCGGTCTCCGGGAGCTACCGGACTAAATTCCTATATATTGGAAAAAGTCAGATAAAGCCAGAAGCAGTCCGGACTGCCTGACCACTTCAGCTATGTTCACCACAATAAGGTAAATAAAAGACATGTTCATCAGTGTACAGTACAGTATTATTACCATATGATTAATGTGGTGAAGTTATAACACTGTACAGTACCACAGTGGTAGTCAAAACAGTTTAAAAACCATTCATATTATCCGGACTAATGTCTAATATATCAGAAAAAGTCCAGATTAGCAGGAGGAAGTCTGGGTGTCGCTTTTATCGGAATTTCACATATTTCGGAATGGGTTGGGCCCCAATTAGTCTGTTATAGTGAGGTCTTGTGTATATATATATATATATAGCAATATATATATATGTGGATGAGGTGATGGGAGAAGTAAAAACACAAGTAATGGAGAGAGTGATGGCGTTGGTAATGAATGGTGATGGATGGAATATCTCAAATTTGTTGCATGCTGATGATGCAGTGCTACTTGCAAATACCAGACAAGAACTTGGTGGACTAGTGTAGAGTTTTGCTGATGTCTGTGAGCACCATGCCTTGAAAGTAAATGTAGAAAAGAGTAAAGTGATGGTAGTCTAGAGAGAAGGTGACTCCCAGTGTGTTGTTACAGTGAACGGAGAAGGACTGGAATTGGTGAGAGAGTTCAGATACCTGGGTACAGTGAGAGAAAAGAGAGGGAAAATGTGCAAAAGAAGTGGAAAGTAGAGTGACACATGGAAGGAAGGTAGCTGGTGCTATGAAGGCCTTTATAAGAAACAGAGGCTTGAATGTTGCAGCTGTGCAAGGTTTCCGTGAAGGAGTTTTAGTGCCAACTTTAACATATGGATGTGAGACTATGGTGAGGCATGAAAATGAAAAGTCAAGAGTGAGAACAGTGGAGATGGGACTGCTGAGGAATGCTTGTGGAGTTCAGAGAGTGGATAGGATACGAAATAATGAGATTCGTGAAAGCTGAGGAGTGAGGAAGTCTGTGGACACCAGAATCGAAGAGAGTGTACTAAGGTGGTATGGTCATGTGGAGAGAATGGATAACAATGGAGTGGTGAAAAAGGTATATCTGAGTGAATTTGAAGGAGGGAGGAGGTGAGGTAGGCAAAGGAGAATATGGAGGGATGTGGTGGATGAGAGTGTAAGGAAAAGAGATATGGAAGTCGGTGAGGCTAGGTGACTGACAAGAGATCGAGCTGGCTAGATGAATGTTGTGAGAAGTAGAGATGTATCGCTACCATAATTTTGACCGATACCAGCACCACAAAATTGGACCAATACTGATACTACTACTGATATCGATACCAGTGCATTGGAGACCAGTCTGTTAGGCTGTTGCCCATACGGTGGCTCGATCGGTAGAGATATGGCTTGTGGTCCTAACGGACCCAGGTTCAAATCCTCGCTGGGGCAGGGAACAGTTTAAGGATTTGAATTTCGTTAAATCAAGCTTTACTGGTCTACCAGAAGACCCGCCCACCGACATGTCGTAAAAATACCCCCGCTAATACCAATACACCATTCCTGTATGAGACAGCCCTAGCCTGTATTCAATGTGGACGGTGGGTGTTAACGCCGAAGTGGTGACATGTAGAGATGTGTGGTGTGTGGGAGGACTGCTGGGCCTTGATAGCAGGCTGTGAAGCCTATGCCCAGAGTCACACACACACACACACACACACACACACACACACACACACACACACAAACTGGGTGACTTTCTTTTTTTCAAGTTTGTCATTAAACTACTATGCACCATGTACTCAAAATAATATGATACTAAATAATTGAATATTACCAATAATTTATTTTTCATCCCTATAAAACATCCAAATTCTCTTTAACAAAATAACGTCCACTGAGTGATATGCTATGCACTAAATTCCTTTTAAGTATCGGTAGTATCGGCAGAAAATTAGCTGATACCGATTCCAACATCGATACATCGGTACATCTCTGCTGAGAAGTGCTTGATCAGGGATTTGGCACCCCTTTTTAACGTGACAGCATTGGGATTGACTCTGTCGGATACGTTTATGTGAAGCTACAGCATGTAGTGAAAGTTTTTTGGCGTATCAGATAGAGCCAGGATTCTGGGGACTTGCATGATGAATGAATGGAAGTGTGGCCCATTGGAGTGGGTAGACTTGGGCTGTGTGGATGTTGCTACTCCTCACCCTGCCCTAGGATGGGGAAGGAAGTTTGGATGATGATATATCTCTGTAGGTATATACTTCAGGATACTTAGTTTTACTTTCCCCAGGACTACCAAGATGGAGGGTGTGAAGATGATGATGATGGTGGTGGTGGTGAAGTGATTGTGTGGGAGAGTGAGGGCACCACATATACCCTGCCAGTGGAGTACCTGGAAGACTCCCTGTATGACCAGATTTTTGGTGCCTCAGAACCAGGAACCCGGCGTCTAGGAGGTTCATTGCCTGACCTCCCATCAGGTCACCCAGCCTCATCAGTCTATTTTTCCAGTGACCTAGAGGACCAGTGGAAGAAAAGTGGCATCCCATATAAGGTTAGGATTGTGAATTTTTCCTAAAAGTGACCTCTGTGCCATGGAAGGTCATTATCACTTATACGTCTCATCTACTTTTCTATTATATTGCTGTTTTCTATTTATTCATCACTTTAGACCTGATTTATTATTTAACATCTTGTCCTTATTGCCTGCCCATATGTTTAACCCGTGGATTGCGCAATTACCTTTTTTTATCCCACCCCATGGTGTGCAAAATATGATTTTTTTTTTTTGTTTTTGTTTATTATAAACTTGAAGATAAACATCCAGGGCATCTTATGATGAAAAAAAGGAAAAAATTCTCTCTGTTTTTGCGTAGGGCCATGCATAAGTTTATGTAGGGGAGTAGTGAAAAAATGAAAAGAAAAACAAAAACAAAAAGTTTTTGTTTATTATAAACTTGAAGATAAACATCCAGGCCATCATCTGGTGAAAAGAAAAAAATCTCTCCCTCTTTCCATCTTTGTGTAGTGCCATGCATAAGTTTGCGTAGGGGTGGAGTAGTTAGCGGTGATGCATGGCCAGCACAGCCTGAGCTGTGGCTCGCAATCCTCGGGTTAAGTGACGTTCTGAAGGCTTTCCCAATTTTTTATTTCCCCTACTGGGACTTCTGCAGATTTATTTCTAATTTTGCATTTAGGTTAATTTGCTTAGTTGTGTTTGTATCAGTTTGTACTGTAAGTGTCATTATTTGGTCTTGTTGCAGGTGCAGCTGCCACGGAAGCCTCGGACAGGTCGGTGGGTGCCACCCTCCCGCCGACCTTGTACTTTCTTCATGGAGGGTGGCTGCCGACGTCATGATTGCAGATTCTCCCATGACCTGGCTTCCATCACCTGCAGGTTCTGGGAGGAGGGCTCTTGCCTTAAGGGCATCACTTGCCCCTTCCTGCACGGCTACCCCCTGTATGTGCCACTAATACCTCATACCCCGTCATTCTCACCTCACTTATCTGTAATCTTTGACCAGTTGCTTTCAGATTCTTTTTGCTCGTTCCTGTACAGTATATGGCCATGATTCACAGGTAACAGTAGACTGTTGTTTCTGGGTACCATTTGGAAGAACTGAAAAGCATGGGTTAGAATGGTGGTTAGCTATTTAAGAAGTTGTGTATCATAGCATATATGAAAACGGTATCACAAAACAACCTTGTGATGCAGACATGTGCAATGTTTACTGGTTAAAGGTTCAGAGCAACACTTTTGCTACCTGGCAATAAGTACATCTGACCATTGGACCACAATGACAACAATGAGAGTTGTGGCAAAAGAAGTTTAGCATCCCTGTTAGTTTGGGTCTTCGTTTACTTACCTCTACATTTATAACCAAAGTATTTTTTGTCTTGTTTTTCATTTATCTTCATTTTGAAAGTCATTGTAAATGTTTGCAAGTGTCAGCATTTTTCACATGATGGTGGCTCTTGGTACATGATCTCCAGCACCATCTCTGTTCTGTTTGCTAACCGTGATTTCACTTTGTAGGACCTTATCCCAAGTGTTCTAAGTCTGCCTTTTGATGTGGTTCTCCACTTTCTGTATTCATACTCATGGAGTTCTGCCCAGTATATATCTTCCATTCTTTTCTAATGTCGAATCACCTCCGTCTCCCTCTGTACATTGCCAGTGGTTTCTGTTTCCGGCAGTTGGCTGCTAATTCACAACTCTGCCACTTCCAGCTCTTTTGTTGAGGGAAGCAGTACACATACATCTAACCATCCTCATCTGTACACTTCAACTAATGCTTATCCTTCCCCTTTATTGTTCAAGCTTCATTTTAGTAAAACATTACACTTCTCACACATGCAGGAAACATTTTTCCCATGTTGGAAACAAAAAATCTGTTCAGTGTTCAGGAAAGGTTGCAGTTTCATAAACTTCTTCCATTCACTCCTAATCTCAGGAATCTTAGGAGTGAAGCTCACCCCCCTCCCCCTTCCAGAACAGATCATATCATCTGGGTTCCTCAGCACATTCCAGATTCATCTGTCAAGTCTGTCCTTACACATCCAACCTGTTTGTCTAATTTTTTCTGACACGCATGGCACTTGGAGCCTACCGTGTTTGTCACTTGGAGGCTAACATGTCTTGCATCATGTCTCTGACATCACTACATAACATGTACACCCATTTGCTGCAAATAATACCAGCTCACGTTGCACGGTCCCATATCTTCCGCCACGACAGTGCCATCTTCCACTTGAGTGATCATCACTTTATTTTATCCACTTTCACTCATATTCCCTTTGACTCCATTCCATCTCTTTACTTCCTACTATCTCCCTGTAACCTTCCTGTCATTGTCTGCAATCAGTCCTGTCATTGGCACACAACAGCTCCCAAGGAAGGCCAGTCCTAAAGTCACTTTACAGTGTCTCAAGCACCGTAATATACAGCAGAGGCCTTACACTTCTGGTGCACTCCAGCATTCTCCTAGAATTTATCACTTGGGCCACCATTCACTCTCACTTAGGTATTTGTGCTTTTGTACATTCATATAACTGACTATCCTCTCTTCAGCACTCAACTTCAGTGTTATCCATTGTACCACATCTCTAGGTACTGTGTCAAAAGCTTTATCCAGGTCAAAGAAAACAAGGTACAACTCAATTCTCTTACTCAGGAATTTTTGTGGAATTACTTAATAATAATTGTAATGATAATCTGGTCTTTTGTTTTTGAAAGGTGCCAGTTCTTCCAATAAGAGATTCACTAGCACTCAATTTACCTTCAACTCTTACAGTAAAATGAAATAAAAAAATAACATACTATTCCTATACAAGCTTATTCAACAGAGGTGGCAGCAGTTTAAACCCTGTAATTGTTCATCACAAACCTCTCACTAGATCTTAGCTCCTTGAAAAGAGAAAAGCTTTGAGCTACCCCTTGAAAGATTCAGCAGAAGTCAATTGCCTCATGGATAATGGCAGTTTATTATATAACTTGAGTGCAGTATTGGAAAAAGATCAGCTGGAGAAAGATGACTATTGAACAGCTCTAGATTCATCAAGATGCAAGGGATCACCTTTACTTCATAATGTCACACCTGGGTATGCTGGCAAAAGTTGTGACAATTCAGCAAGATGCTTTAGCTTCCTAAACTTAAGAACCATGAAAGTAATAGGGCACAGTTTAAATCCAATTCTAGCCTTTACTACTCACCAGTGTACCTCAGTTAGAGATAAGGTACTGTAGTTTGGGTTCTAGGGGGAAGGCCAGAGATAAGCCTTGCTTCCCTGTTCAACACAGACTGCACCTTCTTTAGTAGATTATTTGTCCATAAGTTACAGAAATCAGCATTCTACAAAACCATTGTATGGACCAATATTAAGAGAAATCTATTTAGAATCTGTTTTATAGAATGCAAGATTCTGATGTTCAGGTTACAACTTCTGACAACTTGATTAGTATGTTCTTCATAGTTTAGTTTCAAACTGAAATGTACGCCCAGATTTCAACCAGAAGAGTCTCGTTGAAATTGTGATGCTCCAGTCTTCAGAGTTAGGGTATTATCAGCATCTCTTCCGTCTCCCAAATAATACTGATTTCTGTTTTAGCGTCATTCAGTTTGTCTCCTCATTGCCATCCAGATTTCAGTATTGGACATTAGGGTTTCCATTTAATTCTTAATAGAGGTGAGAATTATTTGTTGTTTGTTGGTGTTGATCAGCCCCAGTCAGTATGGCTGAGCCAACCCATCAGCTGCAGGCAAACAGCCACTCCTGCAGGGCCATCCCATGCAGTGAACTTATGTTCTTTTGTGGCTGACAGCATCTTGCCACAGCAAAGTGTGGGGAAAAGTGTGTAGATTTGGTTCCTGAGTGGATGCCGTATTTGCATTTCCACACGGTTAGCAGGGGCACCATAGCAGGCACCACTTCACTCCATAATTTGGTTATATGGTTACCACCCGGCATTGTAAATGGTTCCCCGAGCTAAAGGAAGCCATTAGACATGTCAGTTAGTGTAGACTGTAGAGCCACCTGAGGTGGAAAGAAGAGTAATAAAATGTGCCAGGAAGGAAAGGGAGATGTAGGAAAAGAGAAGTAGAATGAGAAAGGGGTAGGAAGTAGGCAGCAGTACATCAGATGAGTGGATGGTGGTTGCCACCCACTTGTAAAAACTGTAATAGAATTGGACCTAAAGTGGATCCTTGAGGGCCTCCAAACAGAAGGAGAACTGACTTGCTGTTTACTAAATCTTATGTACTGTAGTGACCAATTTAGAAAATGCATGAGACTGGCAGACAACGCTGTTGTACACATTCAAGCTGTGTTGTATGGGTTGCAAAGGACATTATCTGTTGAGCCAAGGAACCTCACTTTCTGTCACTAGAGAAGTGACCTGTCCCCATTCAGTACTTCATGCAAGGGTATAGGTGTGGAACTCTTACTAAAAGTATCAGTTGATGACTCGAGTGAAAAGAATAGGATATCAAACATCATCATCATCATCCAGACCTCCTTTCCCACCCTAGGGCAGGGCGAGGAGTACCATGTCCAGACAGCCCAAATTTGCCCAATCCAATCAGCCATGCTTCCATTCACTCACCATTCAAGCCCCTGGAGTCCTGGCTCTATCTGATACGGCTAAAACATTAACCACGTTCTCTAGCTTCACATAAACGTATCCGATTAGTGTCAGTCTGGACGGTTTCATGTTAAAAAGTGGTGCCAGGTCCCTGATCATGCGCTTCTCCTCACAATACTCATCCAGCCAGCTCGATCTCTTGTCAGTCCCCTAGCCTCACCAACTTCCAAACCTCTCTTCCATGCACAATCATCCACCATATCCCTCCACCCTCTCCTTGGCCTACCTTGTCTTGTCCCTCCTTCAGAGTCACTCAGATATACCTTTTTCACCACTGTTATCCATTCTTTCCACATGACCATACCATATAATTACACTTTCTTCAATTCTGGTGTCCACAGACTTCTTCACATCTTTCACGAATTACATTATTTCGTATCCTGTCCACTCACTGTACTCCACATACATTCCTCAGCAGTTCCATCTCCACTAATATAACTCTTGACTTTTCATTTGCATGCCACACCATAGTCTCACATCCATATGTTGAAGTTGGCACTAACGCTCCTTCATGTAAACCTTGTGCAGCTGCAACACTCAAGCCTCGGTTTCATATCAAGGCCTTCATTGCACCAGCTTCTTTCCTTCCTTGTGTCACTCTACTTTCCACTTCTTTTGCACATTTTCTTCTCTCTTCTCTCACTGTACCCGGGTATTTGAACTCTCTCACCAGTTCCAGTCTCTCTCCATTCACTGTAACATTGCACTGGGAGTCACCTTCACTCTCAGTAACCATCTCTTTACTCTTTTCTACATTTACTCTCAAGGCACGACGCTCACGGACATCAGCAGAACTCTGCACTAGTACACTAAGTTCTTGTCCAGTATTTGCAAGTAGCACTGCATCATCAGCATATAACAAATTTGAGATATTCCATTCATCACCATTCATTACCAGCGCCATCCTCCTCTCCATTACTCGTGTTTTTACTTCTCTCATCACCCCATCCATATATATATTGAACAACTGTGGGGATATCACACAACCTTGTCGCTCACCCACACCGATCATGAACCATTCACTTAGATGCCCATTAACGCATACACATGCATCACTACCATCATAAAAACTCTTGACGGCACCTAGCAGCGTACCATCTACACCATACCTGTGCAAAACCTTCCACAATCCTTCTCTGTCTTCTTTGTTGTAGGCTTTTTCCAGATCCATGAATGCCATAAACACCTTGTAGTCCTTCTCACAAACAGTTTATTATTATTTCAGAAAATAAGAATTGCTGTGGCAGCTTAACCACTTGACAGCAGTTCTCATTGATCGATGATTGAAATACAATAGGGTTGACATTTTATGTTGCCAAAGACTTAATAGACCCATTTTGACAGTTGTTATCTTCCATAGAAGGGGTACGGTAATTATTCACTCAATGCTGTCGATATTTCAGCCAGGTTGTAAAACTGCAGCCCTCTCAGTAACAACTTCTTCATTAATCTTAACCTCATCCAGATATGCTGGCAAAAACTGACTGTGCAGTATTTCATCTAGTATAAATTTTATCAGGTACTCACATATTGCAGCTGCATGCTTGACTGTGTAGTAGTCATAGTATTATGGTTTGGGTTTGTATTTTTTTGGTAATTTAGGTACTTATACAGAAATTAATACCAGTATCCAGTGAAGAATTTTCATGTACTTAGGGGAGTTTATTGTTGGGGGAGGTGGTGGCAGAATCGGTAGATTGGTGGTCTGCAGTCCAAATGGACCCAGGTTCGAATCCTGGCTGGGGCAGGGAACAGTTTAAGGATTTGAATTTCTTAAAAAAGCAGACTTTTCTGATCTACCAGATGACCTGCCAACATGTCATAAAAGTAACCCTTCTAATACCAGTACACCAGTCCTGTATGAGACAGCCCTAGCATGTATTCAATATGGACGGTGGGTGTTAGTGTCCAAGTGGTGACATGTGGAGATGTAGGAGGACTACTGGGCCCCAAGGAGGACTAC